>JASANE010004223.1:0-36102 GCA_030248225.1 Trileptium ribeirensis | reverse complement strand
TATGTAGGCAAAACTGTGTATCAAATATAAATAAATTTTCCCTCAGAGCCAGTAAATTGGCCATTAGAAAGGTTGGAAAGGTGGGGCCAAAATGATATGCTGCTAGACTAACCCACAGTGCCAAGGTCTGATGGCTGAAGGGGGTCCTTGTGAAGAGGAGCAGAACTACATACGTTTTTCTCTAACTGTTTTCGGCCCAACTGATCCCCGCTCCCAGGTCCCTGCGCCACTGGCAGTAATTGCAAGAAAACTATCAAATACAGCTGTTACAAAGTACACGTGGCTATCAGAAGCACCAAGAGTCGATGATCGTCGGCTCTACCTAAAAGTGCAAAACCTTTCGTCAGACGTTGTTTTTGTCCGTGCAGTTGTGTTCCTGTTTGCCCTTACCTATTCCCTAGAACTCATGGCCCACCAAATGGGTAAAACAAACATGATGTTCATCACCCGTGTTCATTATCAACAACATATAGAGCTATGAGGTTTTTGGATCACCAACCTATACGGAACCCATGTTCGTGGAACATTAGGTCACACGCACTCTATATCGACCATGTTTTATTAAATATAGAATATTACCTGCCTTTATATTCGTACAAGGGTTGAATTAGTATATTTAGCTCTGTAATAAATAATTTTTTCTTTTGGGAAACTTTAATCTTCTCCTCTATGCTTATCGTTGGATTATATTTCTATTGTGATTTTTGAATAAAGGCTTTTTTGGATATTGGTAATCGAAGATTGAAACACGCTTCAACAAAGCGGAGGGGCACCAATATCACACTGGAAGGGGCACCAATGTCAAAGGGGGCACCAATGTCAAGCTGGAGGGGTACGAATATTTTGTTTGTTGACTGGCTAGCTGTTAGAGACTTTTGTCTCTTACAGGCAGCCGGAACATACAAAAATCTCTTACAGCCAACCGTTACATATTTGAATTCTAATAGATAGCTATTAGAGACTTTTGTATTTTATAACTGGCTGCAAGAGACAAAAGTTTCTCAACAGCTAGCCATTAGAGACAATAATCTGCGATGGCTAGCGGCAAGAGATTTCAGTCTTTAACAGCTAGCTGTTAGAGTAATTTTCTGGGATTTATTCTCTATCTATATAAGACTAAAGACTCTTACAGCTATGTGTTAGATATAAATATCAAACAAGCAGTCATTAAAAACAAAAATTGCAACTGAGTTTTCAAGAAACTAAAATATCATATAACCGTCCATTAGAGATTTTAGTTTCTTGCAAACGGCTGTTAAAGACAAAACTGCCCACTTTTTGCACTCATTATTCTGTGAATCCTGCATTATATATATTGAAGCAGAGACATATAAGTGTTGGTGAGTTATACCAGATTAACTACTAAAAAATAATCAAATTGCCTACAATTACTATAGTTCCCAACCCTGCTTGCAAGTTCAAAAAGGCATGGCTAAATCAACCGCCTCATGTCAAACTATATCGACTCCGCCGTCCCAGACTTTTCGTTCAAGAGCGAAGAACTGCTTTACTTGCCACAATGACGGTGGTCCAGATTGGTTTTGAATATGGATTATGTGCGGGATGGATACAGTTCTCCTGCTCATTCATACGTAACAACAAATCTCTGAAGGCAGTGGCTGCCGCTGACGAAATTCTTGTGGCATGTCAAGCACTCTCAGAAATTCGGGATCAATCGTCGCAATGCAAAGCTCAACAGCACGTCAACAACTCCCGTGATCGGTGGTAACGACCGCCTGGATAAAATTGAACGGCAGTTTGAAACGCCCAACGACACTATCACTAACTTTGCTATGTCTCCCGTATTCACAACTACGCAACAGACGACTAGCCAGGATAGTGTCCGTTAGCCAACTTACGCATCGGTGGCAGCTAGTAATGGAAATTATACCGCAGTCATAAGGTAACCTGATATTAACAAAGCCTCCAAAAACGCTACTACGCCTACTCGGGAGAATATGATCACGGAAAATATATGCAATGAGTTTCAAACATCTGTCATTCTCTGGACCCATTCGCTGAGGTGAGTACTTGTTTCGAATAGAATCGCTGAGAAATCCAAATCTCAGCAAAGAAGTGAAGCACACACAGCTACCAAGAAAACCACGGTTGCTCCAGGTGCGTTTCCATGCCTCAACTTTCGCTAGCTTCATCTTGCAACAAGCTTCTCGATTAAAAGACATGTCAGAATATAAAGGAATATATATATATATACATTAGCTGGTCAACGTCTACTGTTCTTTGTTGCGAAGCGTACGAACAAAACACAACAGCCCCGCGCAATGCCACAAATCAGGTTTGTAGTTCTAAACGAAAGCTGGTGCTTTATAAAAACTGCACAATTAAAAATGGTAAGCTAGTTGGCAGAAAACGTTGCAATGTTGATAACTTCATGATTATGTAATGGGAAAATCAGTCTCCAGAAGAACTTCAGCGAATACATATATACACAGTCACCGAACGGAAATATGTCTGTCGAGTGCAAATTTTTATACGTACGTTTAGTTAATAAAATCTGGAAGGGATATTACATGTCTTTCATGAACTCTTTCACGTTATAGCTGTTTGTGAAACAGTCTAAATATATAATACAATTCTTGATTTTTTAATTGATGCAGATATGTTTCACCGCAAAAACCGAACATGTAGGCGAAGGGGTGGCGTAGTGTTTTGCATCGTAAAAGATATTAATCCGTAATTTGTTTCAAAACTGGTGTCTGTTAATGTCGCGATAAAGTGCAGACAAATTTCTTAAAAATGCTAGGCACCTCGAGATTTGGAAGCATTGCAGCACCATTGAGTTCAAACACAATTGAATAAACCGCTATTGTACTCTCATTTAATACATATATATTGTAAACCAACGTCTGCTCCTTATAAAGGTCGACATGCCAAACAACAACACGTTTACATAATTTATCACAGCAGCAACACTAACAGACCACGAGAGCTCACGCGGGCGAAAAACACAGCGTTCTATCATTGTCAGATGACCGACGCCGTAAAATGCAGAGAACCAACCACAGAGCTAATGAAAAATTCATACAATAACAAGGGTAAAACGGTAAAATGAGAAAACGAACAAAACATGCTTAACAAAAGCTGTTCAAAGGTACGCGATGTGACGGTGGTAATCGTGTAAACATAAAGATCGAACGAAATAAAACGACCTTCTAATAAAAATAGAATGACTGAACAGATAAGCAGCTCTGTGCAGCTGTGGTGTATTTATATATTTTAATTTAAACCAGAAGCTCGGGCTTTTATTTATTTCATGACATAGGTACAAATTCTTTTTTCTATCTTTTTGACCTAAAACAGAACCTGTCAAGTGTCGGCATAATCTATTATGTCATAGCTCAAGTTTTTTGGGTGACATTCTAAGACGGTAGAAATTAAACTAAAATTATTTGTAAAATTTCTTGTTAGAGTGCCCGTGGACCGGCGGAGCGCGGTTCAGGTACATCATTGTCGTGTTCGGTATCGCAAAAAACCAGGTGGTTATATACTGTCACTGCCCTGCTGTCATTACGATCTACACGCAAGTCGCCTCAAAATCTTTGCAGAGTGCAAAATTATAAAAATCAATGTTAAAGAATTCTTCTTGCCAGACATGGCACCAACCAGGATAGTATGTATAAGCTGTACATGTGGCACTGGGATCCATTGTATGATTGTAGCGGCAACTGTTGCGTGCTCGAACAGAACTCGGGACATCGATTAGAATATTCAACTAAAGTTGCTTTCGATCTTCTGTAAATTTCACATCCGACAAGACCGATCTCAGCGGGCATCAGTTACAACATTTGTAATAACGGGACGCAGATGCATGGCGCAACTTTCTAACACGATGCCCATACGACCCCGAATATCATAACCTCAGGGATGGACCGTGAATTTTGAAATTTTGCCACTTTTCTTGCTCAGACCCAAGAAGCTATGGAGCTTAGCAGGCCGCAGGTGCGCTTCACAAGGTGTGTCCGGACCCCGCCCGATTGGTTGCGCACGTGTCTAGTATTTTGGTATGACTGCTGAGGTCCCCAGGGAGGTTGACACCGAAACCTGCTCTCAGGTTATAATGTCAAACCGATGTTCCCTATACTGTTCTGAAGAAAGTTGTTTTGTCTGCCTTAATTTAAAGTGAAATTGCGTGATAATTTAGGTTTGCAATGTAAATTTTGGATTCAAATCAATTAACTCACTGTCGAACACTTCGAGTGTTTGTAGCCTATGTGGCCCGCACAGGGATCCGACATTCCCAGAAAGTTTAACGTCGGTTGCTCTGGTCGATGAATGAATAAATATCGGTCGCTTATAACAACGGAGTTTTCCTTAGTAAGTTTTAACGATAATTCGGGCGTGACGGTGTCACGAGTGATTTTCATTGATGATCCCGTGGATTCCGCCCGCAGTAATTTCCTTACTACTGTATAATAACAATGGTGGTGAACCGCACGTGTCAGGGCTTGGGATATTCTCATCCGCAGGCCATGGCACGTAGGGTGAGCCAGTTCAATCGGACGCACTTATCGCGCTGCCTAATCGAATAACACGGGACACGGTTGATTACTTTCAAAACTTTTATTTCAACTTTATGTACAACATCAAGAGTTAGGGGCGAAACGGTTAATACAGAACATTCTAAAGTAGTTGCACGATCGGTGGGAATTCCAGGTGACTCGACATAATTTTGGACCTACTCCTATTACGGGGCACGGAGCGAGAGGGGACCCGACTAGACGGGGAATCAGAAATCTTTATCCCAGCGCTCCCAATACTATTGTCGTTCATGCGGCTATGGGTTCCAAAACAAACACAGACGCACTTCGAAGGTCGCTCTGCGCAGCGCGCGACACTGCCATGGTGCATGGAACAATCTGGTGCGTGCCATGGCTACCACTGAATCCGCGTGGTTAAATCCCTACGACGAAGGGGTCACGTTCAAACACCTAAGACGTGGGTCGATGCAGGGTTAGCGATACCAAATCGGGGATGGTGCAACTCGGTGCGCAATTACGGGCACAAATCAGTGTAAGGTCATAAACATCAGAATATACTACCTAACAATGCATGGTCATAAGCAGGAAAATATAGTAAGAGTCAGTATATGGTTATAATGATAACATCGGGTACACTGCAATTATGCGTAGACTAACAAACACTGAATTGAAGTGTGAGGTACAATTGGGACCGTCAGATATGCAGAACCAAGTATAGGCACAGTCCGGTATACGTCCTAGCCTGTAAATAGTTTATTGTCCCTATTGAGCCTCCCACATTGTTTCGCCATGTGAACTACGACGGTTCTAACAGCTAACCGTATTCAAGGTGACCTATTATCCTTAGTTTACTGAGACATAATACCCTAGCAGCATTACCTTCGATTAAATGTATTCTATCGCCCAGATAGAAAATTGGGCTGCCCCGCCTCTATACAACAATCAGCAAATGGTTGTCGTACGCCGATGAAATTAATTTCGGTGTGGAACACACCCTGAACGGCATTATACGTGCCGGGGCGCGGGTCTGAACACTCGGAGGGGTCGCCCCTACCTACAGTTTCAACGGCCTAATCAAGTGGGGGCAAGCCGGTGCCATCCTTGGCGATGTCCTAGGCGACCAATGTTGTCGTCCTAATAATTTTGACGGGTGATCGAGGCTATCCCGCAGTTGGGTTTTAGCTAGCGCTCTGGGGTGCGCTTATGTATGGGGGTACGGGCCGTGCCCGAAGTCGGTTCGCATTTCGACAGTTGTCGTTGTTCTTGGGCAAAACATGATAGCCTGACCGGTACGTTTTATACGTTTACTTTAGACGAATGGGACACGGTGCGTTTCCTCCTCGGACGCGTCTGCGTCAATTTTGGATTGTGTTTCTTTGTTGGTTTCTTTCTCTTTCCTTTGCCCCTCTTTGTCGTTCTTTTCTTTTGTCTTTTCCCTACAACTTATCCTACTGCCTTAGTGTACTACATACGCTGCAGTTGTACAGCATCTCGACTGCACTATCTAGATCGTGCAGTCGAGTTGTCATCGACATATTAGTCGATTCTCCTAAATGTGTATAGTCGAGTGGATAGTGCGGAAGATTCTGCAGCAGGCTTAAATTCCCCGTGCAGGATCAAGCCTGGAAACTGAAAAATGAAAAAGAGAGAGCCTAGTACATAGCCTAAATGGCAGCCAGGTATAAAACAAAAACTCGGATAAACCAAGCGATCAACTCGCTCCAAAGAAAAAGCGGGGTTTTGCACTTGCTCGATTTGAAGTCAAAATGCTTCGAGCATCGGGGCTAATTTTCTTTAGTGGACTTATGATCTTAGCTATTTATTTTGAAAGTGGGGTACAGGAACATGCCTTTAATGGGTGAAACAGTAACTGGGGATGGTGTGTGGCCATGCCGTCGGTTCATTTTTAGTAGAAAGCAATTGCTCAGGCCCTAGGCCCAAAACCTAGACCATGTATATGTATTACTGTGAACTTGGGTCATTTTGATAGTTTAATCGAAGTAGTACCAAGGGACAATAGTATAACGCCGTGCATATAACAGGAAATGTCCACCAAATTGCTGATCCCTAGACAACGCTCTTATGGCTTTAAATAATAATCGAACCAGATACTGATATAAATGAAAGCAAGGTAAGCAGGTTAAAGCAGTACGCAGAAATCGCTCCTAGCGGAAAGCAAACCCCTTATGCTCAAGCTAAGATACTTAGAATTTGTTCAATCTTTTATGTTCCCAAATTTTCTTAGCTCGGTCTGATAAACGAAATTTTGGGGCTTCCTAAAGCCCAACGGAGGCTAGTCCTCCGTTCCTAACCGTTAAGTCTGTTCGAGCTCAAACACGGAATGAGCGTCGAACAATCAACTAAGCTATAATTTTGGAAACCGTAACTGTAAATAACGAAGCAAGTTCCTACTGCTGCAACTTATACGCACTAGAAAATTTTACCGTGGTCAGCTCAGGAAAATTCGATAACCCTAACTCAAGAGCAAAAAACATGGACGAGAGGCGTCCATTTTAGTTTGTCCTAGCTAAGACCACGGGGAATCAAAAGGACTTTGACTTTGGTTCCTACAACTCACCACCATTCCGTGCAATCGCCCGCAATGCCCAAAAAGGAACTCGACTGGAGGAGGTTTGTCAAGGAACTTGTAAAACGTAGCAAGTCGGCGAGGGGGAACAGGGGAACGTCTAACGACAGACGTCAAGTCCACCTATAGGGTACGAGGTGGTGCTACTGGCAGTCAAATTTCAATGAACGGCCTGTCACTGTTACATCTGGGGAAAATAAACCCCCATGATCCACGATAACCTCCAACTGTTACTTACAACCTTCGATCAGGGGCAGCACTCGCTAGCCCCCTTCGCGAGACGGAAGATGTCTGCGCGGATCCTCCAACGGTCGAATCCCATTCCAAACGCGAAAAACGGAAAGCACGAGAAAGCAAAATTATTGCGAAACCATACTACAGAAACTCTAGCGTCAGAGCCGGTCAATAAAGTCGACCGAACTCCGCGCTGTCGAAGTCGAACTGATTCCAAGAGTCGGCACGTTGGTTCTAAAACCTCAAATTTTTCGCCTATATTGTAGGATAGCGATTTTGTCGCCATCCAATCCCTGACGATTTCTTGACGCCCACATTTTCGAGTTCAAACCCGGGCGCCCAATTAGAAAATTCCCGAAATTTTTATTTTTGACAGGTATCGTAAACCCTGGGTATCCGTTAGACAGAGTCGGCTTCAATCCAAATCGCCGACATCAAGTTTGAACCCTTCGAATACTCGGAGGTCAAACGTCTGCGAATTTGACCCGAATTTTCTTGAAATTTTGAACCTTATCCCATCTGTATTTTCAAATTTCTGTCAATCAGCTTAAAATTTCTTGCCCAAAGCCCATTCCTCAAATCTTTAAACCTCTTACCCAACTTAAATCGTCCATTATTCCCCAAGTGTCCCACGAAAGTGATTGAATCATCTGTCAAATTCGAATTCAGAAAGTCGACTTATGTATAGGAATGGTCAGAATAAACTAACAATTTTATCCTCATTTCAGGTCAATCTCGTCTTCATGCCCCCATGCATCAAATTTCGTTAGCTAACTCGTATATCTGAAGCTAAACTCCTGTTGTTTGGCGAGTTAGCGGTCCCATCCATCATATACGCAAGCGTCCTAGGAGTCCAACCGGGGGCTGAATTTTTCCATGAAACCCATGGGTCAACGTGCAAACATTGCACATTTATGTGTCGGCTGGTGGGATAAAGACAAACATTCCTTTCTGACATATTCCCAAGTGTCGCGGCATTGTTTCTAAGCGTGCCAAGGGAAGCCAACAACGGGAATGAACCCATCTCGGGGTTGGCAGTGCGACATGCTTCCAGGCGCTCTCAACTACAAGGAGGCCCTGGTCGGAGGCCTCGAGAACCCACGGGAGGACACTAAGCACACCCCCTTCCTTTCCGAGCGTTCATGTCCAGTCCCTCCGTAAAACTTATAAATTTAGTACAATTTTGCATGTAGTGTCCTCGTCAGTCCTGTTTTTTGTCGTGTCCTAATATATACATATAGATTCAAGTCCTATATATATACATATATATACACATACAAAGACTCATGCACACATAATACACACACGACACACTGGCGACCTGAGCGACAGAAAGGTCGTCTTTCTTGCGCTCAAGTTCGCAACAGAAACGCACAACACAGCAACAGCAATAACCGACCAAAGAAGTCGGTTAGAGAAAGAGCGGAAAGGGCAACGAGGACACGAACATCGAAAGCTCTCCCGCGCTAACGGTCGGGCGGAGAGACACCCGCCAGGTATCGTTAAACTCGCCTTGAAAGGGCGATTCGAACGATGTGTGATGTCCTCGTCCGAAAGGCAGCGGTTAGGGGAGGCACTAAAGTCACCACGGATAGAGAGAGTGTCAGTGGTGGTGGGGGCGCTGTCGTCGACCGTCCCGGGTTAACAGGGCAACGGGCGGAGGCTCGCCGGGTACATTTGGAGATGTTTCGACGTGGTGAACGCAATGAGGGGCGATTTGCCTATTTTCAATTTAGAAATAAATTTTCGGGTATATTGTACCCACCTTCAGTCGGTATTCCGAACTAGGGGCACTTCAGCGGGTTTGTGGCGGGCTAGCGCAAAACCGGGCAGAGGCCTGCCTTATATTGTTGTACTCGCCGAAAGCAGGCGAGTAGAATGAAGGGTCGCACGTGCACCTTTAAAGCCAGAGATCAAGTATGGGGTCGGTGCAAAACAGACGGGATTTTTATGTCATATTTTTGTAGTGCCCTATAAACTAACCGCAAAACAGAAAGATAACTCACATAACAGCGGGATGACTGGTCAGGTCGAGACCCGCTTGGTCTTGTTAGATGCCTCAATGGGTAGACTACTCAAGGGCGTGCGAAATTTCGGTCGACGATTCTGCGACAACAAGAAAGACCTGTTACTATGGCGCTAATCAAGTGATTTTGGGGCGTTGAAAACGAAGAAACACCGTAGACCGAGTCCATGGGAGAAAAGCGAGGATTTGTCCGGTGTGGGCGGGAAAAAGGAATTATGCGGCGTTTACGTTATAAAGGACCCCTCATGTGAAAGTTTTGTCACCCAATGGTCTAGACCACATCATCCAGTAGTATACGGTATATACCTACACTATATATAGAAACAACAGACACCATCAATTTAATTATAATGGCTAAATTTACCTATTGTTTATTACTGACAGTGTCAAGGACACCATCCACAAACACATTATATAAGGCGTGTAAATAACAGCATGGTGTAGCTAACACCATATAAATTTTATGGTGTGGTCTACACTAGCGAAGGTGCATTTTCCTCCTTTATATTTGGTTCGCTGAATATCACCTCACCGACCAGCACGAGGTTATGCTGTTTTTGTCTTCATGCCGCTTTGAAGTTGCGATAATTGCCCAATGATGCTTTGTTGTTGTTTTTGCCGAGACAGGTGTTGTACAGTAAAGTTTGCCAGTGTCGTTGGTAGTGTTTTCAGTGTAAATCTGTTCTTACTTATATACAAATATTTTAATCTCTTACTTTATTTTTAAATTTTAGATTTAACATAACATTGCTCTGCAATACTTACGAACAGAAATATGGCCTTCATATTTTAAGTCTACTGGTATGTATATTTTGAAAATTTTTCAGCTTAAATTAGATGCTTTTGGGAAGATAGAGCCCAGAAATGAAAGGGCGTAGACATGGTGTATAAAAATACAATAACCTGGACCAGTAAGCCACAAATTTCGAGAAGGGCGCATGTTGCACTGTAACTCACATTGTTCATAAAATTTAAGGTTTCGGTTTTACGTTGAAGTTCTCGTGTTCATGTTCATCGCCTTTGTTTCCAAGACTGAACGAGACTTTTCCTTCCCTCCGGCATAGGGAAAAGGACGGCTCCAGTTCACTCGATTCAAAGTTGGAATTTGCATTTGATTTCATTTTAGCTATATACATAATGATATATTAGTAATATTAGCATAATAAAACAGCCAAGAACTGAGTCAATAACAAAGACATGTTTACAGTGAGTTTTTAAATGTTACAGTAATTATTTAACTGATTTTTTAATTTGTACCATCTTTTATTGAATATATATATTTAAAGAGATTAAAGCTGATTCCATCTCTGAAACCAATGGCAAATTTTCTGTTAAACTCAGTTCAATTTTAGCTGTTTTTGTCCTAAAAAGTTTGTGGATTTTATTAATTCAAATTTTGACACACTCATCTATATTTCTGATATAGCGCGTGTACTGTAATTCATGAGAATAACGGTAACCATGAAACATATTGGCATAATCAGTATGAAATGCTTGACGATGAGGAACACCAGCATATGCTGTTTGATTAGCTGGGAGCGTTGGGTTTGTTTTTTGAAGCAACTTGAACTGTAATATATATGTGCTGACTTGGTTATCCCTGTACGAGCGAGCGAGCAACGAACAAACAATAAATGTATCACAGGGGATAAAGTTCCATCGCTTTAGGTAGAGATGGGTGGATGAACTTGTTCTACCTTTACACAATTTACTGTCGGAAATTGTGTATATACTCGATTTATCTAATGTAATCAAAATAGTCATCTGATCATTGTATTCGTCATTGTGAATGATGCATAAACAAAAGAATCATGCAGTGGACCCAAGAATTTTATTCAATTATATATACAAAGCTCCATCACTGACATGCATTACACAACATTCACAGTATATAACTATATCATGTGTGCTTATTGGGGAATAACGAGGAACCGTCCATTTAAACCGGACCCAGAAACTTATATATATTAAAACAGATGAACGAAATGAAGGCACTGTGGATTTAAAATGTATTAAAATTAAATTTTACATTTAAAATATAAAAGTTTCGTGCATTGCAATGACATTATCTCTATTGGACGTCGAAGAGGCTGAAGAAGCTACAATAATTATTTATCAATAAAGATGTCGGCATTTTGGACTCCAGCGGCAAAATGACTTCCGCTGTAAACGTTTGTGTAAACTGTGTCAAACTGGCAGGCATGCTCTTATGAACGTAGACTTAAACAATTTTGCACTGTCCCCATTGGCCTCCCTGTACTAATCATACGTTCGTCACATGCTATTCTGTAGAAAACTTGAAATTATTGCTTTGTATCGTTCTAAAAGAAAATAAAAAGATATACAATAATATTCTGATCGTTGGCCAGAGGTCATAGTTGAGGCTAACGTTGAGAAACCAGTGCCCCTAAGTTAGATGATGGTAATTTTCTGATCAGAATGCTATAAATGAGACAAAGTGTGATCCTGCTCGCAGTTTCGATACATACAATTCATTCCCAAGAACGCAATTTCTGGCTGCTTTGCAGATATATTACTTTACTCCAATGTAGACAATTACAAATGTAAAAAGCTCGCTGGCTGGCTGTTGCTTCACACAATTTATATAAACCAAGCTTTACAGCTAAGTACTTCAAACAATCCATATTCTATTATGAATACATATCCAGTTGGACCGGTTGAATCCTAACATATACCGCAGATTTCTGAATGGGTAAACTGGAGCAAGCATCGACCTAGCTTTGTTTCGTTAACATTGTATCGGAACTTGATCATTGTATATATATAGTAAGACAATCTAACTTGGAGCAAAATCCAAAATCTTTTGTTCATATTATTTGAAAGCGCATTATTACATAACATCCTGCCCAATACATATGTGGAAGGGTGTCAGGCTAACTTGGCGCAAGCGTCAATTTTGACACAGGTTCCGTGTATTGCAGTACGCTCAGAAAAATGCTCTGCACCAAATTATCCCGCCGCTTAACTTGGAGCAAACACTAAAATAACGTTGTGACAGTGTGTAGCACGACAATTTTTGGGTAACTTTGCGCACGGAAATTAATAATGAAAACATAAAATACAGCACACTTACGTGTTGTACAGCACAACGAACGTCAAAATTGCGGCCATCCAAGATCAATAGTTTGTTCCAACTGCGTTTTCCGATCGAATCGCCAAAAATCGTACAGCGTGATATAAAAGGCAAAATCATAATACCAAATGTCCCCACGAATCAAATAACAAAATAATTAATTTCAACTTACAGTTATTAATACAGTTATTAATTATTGAAAAATAGTCGTAAAATGTTTTTATTTTTGCGTTAAATGTTTCTCACACGTTATTCGACGTCCTCCCCCAGCAATCGGCGCGACAATATCCGTTCTAAGTTGTCACACACATCGTCGGAAACTCGGTACACCAATTTTCGAGACGTGGGATCGGGCCGAAGTTTAACTCCGACAAGAATATCGGTGAACGGAACCGAATCATCCTTGTCTTCGACCGTGGGCCACTCGAAATACCGAAAACTTTCCATTTTCTGAGCTTTCCGAGCCTGATCTTTTCTCAGATAATTGAGCTATAATTTTTTTGTTGCACGTTTTTGTCTACCACTCTGGCGAAAAACCATGCTGCTTTGTCGGTGTGATCCACAAATTTTGCGACAACATGTTGCCCTATGGTTATATCATTAATGTCCTGAATCTGGAAAATGTCACTTGACGATAGGTCTTCGCAGCCATTTGCAGAGTTAGCATCCCTGTTTTGAGCGATGTTCTGATTGCCAGCCGGCGTCGAATCGCTACTTGATGGAGGTGGCGACTGCGTAAGTGGGGGAATTAATCCTGCTCGAAGCAAAGCAATTTCCGTCATTCCTTGGGCACTAGCACAGAAGATATGCAGCGATGGCCCTTCAGAATGTTACAGGGCCCACTAACGGCGTTAGATTTAAATCGGGCTAAAACGTCAGCCTTTTTTACGCGCGCTTGTCCAACCATTATATCTCGCATTTCGAATCCCATAGAGCCGACTGCGGTTTTAGAAGATTGTTTTTCAGCGATCTTTACCGCATCAACTTGAATGCTGTTAACTCCAATCTTATGGATACAACCAATCGTAACTTCTCCTGCTTCAGGAAAAGCATTCAGTCATTTTCACGAAATTTGGCTGCCGACACTGTTTCCAATTCGCACCAGTCCAATGTGCCACCAAGCTGTTCAGTGGATCTTCGTGAAGCTTTACTGCTTTCCGGTTGGGCAGAACAACTAACGCTTTTGGCTTGCACTTTCTTACGTTTTGCGCTAACTACATCGCCGCTTGGAAGAACCGGGTCGCCAGGAGGAGTCGCGCGAGGTCCGGTCTTCTTAGGAACAGCGGTTGTTCTCGCGGACGGTGTGTTGTGAATGCGTTCCATCACCGCAGTGACCGCTTGGTCCAAGTGCGCAGCTGGGATGTCACGGGTGGTGCTTATAGCGCTTGGCACCTTGGCTAACATCTTGTTGATAATGAGCGGCCATATTCCAGTGTTTAGGAAGCCCTGGCGCGTTATTGGCCAGGTTGTCCTTGAAACCGCATATTTGGCTGTTCGATAGAGTGTCGTTCCATCCATTGTACGCAAGAGCTAGGACGCGAGCAAAGTCCGTTTTGACAAGGGTTTTAGTTGTAGCGGTTAACATGTAGTGGCGAAGGGCATCCCTCCATTTGCCTTTCATTGGACTGAACACGGCGACATCAAGTGGTTGACGCAAATGTGTGGAATTCGGCGGCAAAAAGGCAAAACGAATTTTTTTGTCTTTGGAATTTTGAAGAACATGTTCGTTATAGTGCGCGTTTAAATTATCGCCGATTATGACTTTTGGCTTGTCAGGCTCAACATGAGTTATGTGAGGCAGCAGTACTTTCCTGAACCACCTTTCGAACGTTGCGTAATCGAACCAACCGCTCTCGGAATATGCCCCCACCATACCAGTCCGACGGCAATACCGACATGTGCAGATTGGGTTGCCGCACGGCCCTCGTTCTATCCAGCCAGGTGGAACTTCGGCAGTAGTTGTATCGGCTCGTCCGGATTTGAAGACCACCATCGGGCGCAACATCGCTCCTTCAGCAGTTCCAGCACACATAACAGAATAGCCCACTTTTGACGATGCCGAAACATTATGCGTCAGCTCGCCTCTTCGCCCATAAACCTTGACTGTTCCACTATCGTCCAAATAGCCCGTTTCATCGTAGTTAATAATGCAACTAGGTGGAATCTTATACAGGCAAGGCGCGTCTTCAATATCCAAGTTGTCGATATCACCATCCACTACGCTGCGTTGCAACCGATTGAAGAAATCCATCGTATTTTCCTCATTTAACGCCGTAGCCCGGGCTCTCGTCAGATTATTAGCGTTTTTGCGAGCTAGTTCAGGATGTCTTTTTTCGAAGCCGTAAAAAAAGTCGTTGCCTGGTATATTATTTTTAAAACGCGAATCCACCTTTGCTCTATCAAGCATCCCCTTAATGATTATTTTGATGTGGTTTCGACCAAATGGCCGCCCCCATCACCCCGTTTCCACCTGTGCCGCAACTTCAACCTTCCCCCGTTGTATGGTCCCCAAACTAATGCCCGATGTTGCACTAGCGGCCCGCTGCGTTTCATAACCAGGCTCCTTTAGGTAATATTTTATCGATGCCTAAGTTAGCTTATCAACATTATGTTCAGACGTATAACTGCGTTTTTTAGCACCTGACATTATTACTAGTTATATAGAAATTAGACATGTAATACTGAAACAAAAATAAAAAATATAAAGGAAATATCGTCTTCTCGGTGTATAAGTGCTCCAAGTTACACCGCCATTTTTTGCGCCGTTCAACTTGGCGCAAACTGGCTAACTTGGAGCAGCTTCCACGCTCAGCTTCACGTGCAGAACCGAACATTAGTGAATATATCACTCAAAAGCCCTATAGAATTTATATGCTATGAAACAGAATCAGTTTCTCGGTATCACCTGTCGTCCGACAGTGACAAGCTTCCGTAAGAATAGTATTTTGATCGCTTCTCTCATGGCACTTTTGTTTACCCATAATATCGGCTAATGTTATAGTTTTCAGCTAAAATTTATTTTACGTACTCACCGATGCGCATAATTTATAATGTGCCTCGAAAAAAATACATCACTGCTTTCTTAAATTTCGTGGCCACGGTAATATCAAAACAGTTCGGAAATGCTCCAAGTTATACTTAATCGCTATATACCGTATGATTAGACCACAAATGAAGCAAAAAAGCGGACAATTTTAAACAAAATTTTTTAACATAATTTCCGGTTCCGGTACGGATTTAGTCCTTTGCCGGACCCGGAATTCCGGTTACTCCCTGGTGCCTATGTATACAAACAGTTAATCCTTTAAAGATACAGTACTCGCCAAAAATGGCCGTCGCATTTCGAGCGAGTGTCTGGCTCGAGATTTCGCAACTATTTAAATTAATGGAAAGCCCTAGGATTCTTGGTATTCACGATTCGTGATCAGCAGCACCGTTCCCAGCACTTACGTCTCATTACCAACTTATTCGTCATGAGCACTAATAAGTCAATAAAATGCAATGCTCACGAGATTTTAATCAAAATTTTAGTTTATGATGTACATACATACTATATGCTGCATTTGAAAATGATAATCAATCACAAGGTTGTTCCAAATAATTTTAAGCACTCGCGATTCAATATTGTTCTTTCAGACAGTAAACAAATTTACTATAATTTATTCATAGACAGGAGCACCACAACGTCGAAATTATAGATGGATGTCGAAGTTGTTTATGAGTTCACAAAATGTAACAGATTGATGATTTGGGTACAAAAGCACGCTGAAAACAAGCCGCATCATGATGGATGATAAAATACAAAACATCATATAGTACAGTACATTTTATAACACAACAAATTGCACATAAAAACTGTATATTTTAGTCTGCAAATCACAAAATGTTCAATAGGTCCAAATGGCGGCCAGCGGTTCTGCTTTAATATTCGAGAGATCAAGACGGTTGTCGATATCTTCATCTATTTCACCTATTACAGCGCTGAAATTCATACGAAAACATATGTACGGAAATCTCCGGTGGAAAACTGGCAACAGTATGTGGAACGCCTTAGAAGATGAAATGATTTAGAAAATGATACAACACACATAATGGTGGAGATATGTAGCTATTATAGTGGAGATATTGCCGTTTTCGTATATTTTAAGCCCATTGAAAACCAATTTTGACACAACCCTGCAGCATAAACTCTGATGACAACAGGATGATAGGTTCAACAATATAAAGGGTGAATTATTGCTCCATATAATACCAATAACACCCATATAGCTCGAGGGGTTAGAAGATACGTGTATTCTGGGTGCAATGGTCCACTGATAACCCCATTTTGACACAATCCTGCACTGCTCTGCAAAATAAGATCAAAAACACCCATATTGCTGAAGCGGTTGGGGAGATGTTGCAATTATCATGCATTTTGGGGCTCTTGAGACCATTTAAACCCCATTTTGGTCCACATCCTTTCATATAAATTTTAAGACCTATGTAGCAAAGCATGAGACACGGCAATATGAAGCTTTTTGCAGTACAAAACAGCCTCGTTTGGCTTACGTATCGTCACCAGTTGTCGAAATGCAATCCATAATGTGTTTTGTCGGACATCGCTTTGATCCGACCCAGCCCAATTTACAACCCAAAGAAGTTGAAAACCGTTAAATAGAATATTTTAAGCGTTCGAATGAGCTATAGCACAGGTTAGTCCGTCCACCCGAAGTTGAGTTATGCGTATCACACCAAAAAACCTAAACGAACACTGCCGAGATTTGCCACTCTCGCCAGTGAGAATTCTTCAGTACGCTCGGTTCACTTCACTCAGAATTCAAGAATAAATATTGTATGAACTAAATAACATAGTATATTATGAGTTTCACTGCTATGATCTCCAAATCAACAAAACCCAAGGTATACAATTAAAGAATTCGATCACCGTTGCATTGGCTGTAAATATGATCCGTCAAAGCGATTGCTATACATGAGCTACATGCGTAAGAATTTAAACAGTCAAATTATCTTGGGCGTGTCAAGACTACAACGAATTAACAACAACTTCTGTGCTCGGCATTAAAAACTATGAGCAACATGCAGTTTCAATCAAGGCTACGTTTACTCAGTCATCCCTGAGGGACCGGCAACGAGCATCAACATGATCTGACGCCGCCGCCAATTTTTAATGGCCCTCCATCCGAAACGTGGAATCGCTCGGTTACAAAAGACAAAGAGCCTATTCTCACCACGTGGCATAAACTCAATGGCTTAATCAATCCATGGAAGTAATATCATCACTGGATAGAGATGTATTTCGAAACATAATGAACATGGAGACGTCCTACAACACATCATATGAACTTGCGTCTTGCTACAGGGCCATGGGGGCTACGCCCCGGCTTGGCGCCCCTAACGGAAATTTTGTGTTACCCGGGTAATTCTGGAATTACGTGTCTGAAGTCGGATGCTTAACGATATATAGAACCAATATATGTGATTCCAGAAATTTACATCAAAATAACGACATTTGTAGTACAATTTATTTTAAATTTTGGTTGTCACCAGCCCCTTCAAGGTTTTCGCACTCCATTTGCTTAGGACCTAATGCGTCGACAAACTTAAGGCGTTCCCACCAACCATTTTATTTTATAATAACTGATATCGAATCGCAACCATTGCTACGGAAAGGTGCCGAAATTCATTCAGTTTCTCGCTAACCGAAAATTTACAAAATCAATTAGCGCTAGAAATATACATTCTCCTCGAACAAGGTATAACTTACGTCGTGATTTACAATCTGCTAAAATTCTGTTCTTGAACGACTATCACACGACTAGTTTAACTACAGGAATGGTTTGTTGTGACGTCACTATTGCATTAAATTTGTTCGCGAACAAAAACCGCCTAATTGAAATTCGACAAATTGTAGTTGTCCGAAATTTCAATAATTTTAATCGATTTTTTGCGAACGCAAAATGTCGCAATTTCAATCGCACATCACTGTATTCGCGAATAGTTTTACACCGGATTTCTAATGAATAAAAGCGTTCCGTATGAGTCCACTTTAGGTGACTACACCTAGGTTGTTCTGTCAAAGTCTCGAATTGATTCGTGCAGAAATTCGTGTTCACATTTTTGCCATTGGTATTCGCAGTTATGTGAACGCGAAAATGGGCTCTGGGATGTACGAATGGAATTTGAGTTGGCGCACATTTGCCATAAGACGGTGTGTTGAGTAACTATACGTCATCGAATGACATGAATTAAACAATAATGCTCGCGGTTAATTTGTATATTATAGTATTCGAGACAATGCCATTGGTAATCACGTTTTCACTTGTACGCTGTCAGCAAAATGCGCTGCGAAATATCAAAATAGCGACCATCAATGTCTACGCATTGCTGCATCACAAATCGCGATTTGTTGACATTCATTGCTTTTACGATCGTGAACTGACTTGAAAATAGAACAACCCAGGTGTACGCACTTAAAGTGGACTAACGCATAACTATTTTTATACGAAATTACAAAATAGGACAGTTAGTGGATCACCTTAAGTATACCCGCGCATGACGAGAACCCAGAATGAGGTGTACAGTTTGCTCGTATAAAAATGACGATATTGCCAGTTCCAAATCACCAGAAGCTCATTGGTGACCATGTTTAAAGAAACGCGTTCTTAAAAATACAACTTTACAGATTCTGATGTTTTCGAAATATCGATCGATCCACTCATTCACGCCTTCTGGCGAGTACTCTATACGGATCCTTGTATGAGATTATAAAAGGTACTTATAACACTATGTAGTATTACCAGAATATTACTGCGTTTGTTTAAATTAAACTCGAAACTAAGGCTGCGTCTGGACATTGATGTCTTTCGAAACGTGATGCATTGAGGTGTCCTACACCATTATGGTCACGTGATACAGGTGAGATACAAAATAACACTGTATTACTACCAAAATGTTACTGAATTTGACGACAAACAAAGGCATAAGTCATCCTGCGTTGGAAAGAGCTGATTTTCGAAACATTGGAATATATGGAGTCGTCCAACTTCACTATGAGTTCATGTAGACCAGATGAGATATACATTAAAATTCGTGGCACGAAATAGTAAAAGTCGAAACACTGTGTAACACTGTCACGATATATTGCTGCACTGTCGACAATAAATCCACACAAAAACCTGTTGAAAATTTAATATTAACTCGTAATTACTGCGATGAGGACTCAGTGTTATATTGCCGAAATATGAATTAGCACTAATAATCCTTTGCGTTATAATCGAAACCAGAATACACTGGAGTTTTGTAGCCTAACGTATAATTTGTTTAAAGTACGACAAAGTACACGACGTTCAGTATTATCCTAACCAATGTAGCGTTATTAAACAAACAAAACATAGGTCGTTTATTCCTTACTCGTTACCTTAAAGTTTGAGTCCATAGTTACGACAAAAATTCTACCAAACAAATTGTTTTTCCAATACCATTGTTCTTATAGAAAGTAAACCTATACGATAACACCTGAATAACATCATCAGAACTGCACCGCCAGCAAACTGCGGCAGGCGTAACTTTTAGTTCTTCACGCGGTATCGTTACAAAGAACACCTTAATGCGGGAGTTAAGTTTAAGTTTAGTCTAAGCCTTTCAAAAGGTATAAAGCTTTAGCTCAGTACATCGAGAACGGCACAGCTTGCATTTAACTCATTCTTCTAAACGCTACGTACGTCTAAAGTGCTCGAGGCCCTCCGAACTGTGGGAGGATAGGGACTGTCATTGTCAAGTGCTGTTTCATAAAAAACGGGTCCCCGTTGGCAAAATTCGGCCCCTGGCAGAATTTTTGCTTCCGCCGGTAGGGAAACACCATAGTTGATATGAAAATTGACCAAAATATTCCTCAAGTTCCATCCTGAAGCTCAAAATTTCAAAAGTTTGTCAAATTTGCGTCACAATCGATATTATTTTCCATCATAAGCGTTCTGGCAGCGCTTCGGAGGCGATTTTAACCGTTTCTCCAAAGAACACTGAATTTTGAAATTAATACTGAAATAACGAAGCACCTCAATTAAAACCGAGGTACTCTTCACTTCATGCCCGTGGTTCCAAATTAGGGAGGCACCAGGCAAAATTTTCACCAACTGGAAAGCCTTGTGCAATAAAACTTTTTCGATGATCAAGTACTGGTCAGAAATGACCACTACTCACTCGATGTTGGCCCGCCACTCGAAACATGTGACAACATTAATCACAAGGATGTTTAGTCCATGCACACTCGCTTGAAATATGAGCCATATATAACGTGTACTGTAATACTAACGGTATATATTAACATTACTTACACATTGTCGCCTCGAATAATATACAATCCAAGTGGAACTTGTTCGATTCCTGCAGCAGAACTAAATACACGCTCGTGGCTGTCATCAAGTACGAGATTTATTGTTTGGTCGAATCCTTTTAGCGTTCCCTGTAATATGAAAAAGCTTTAAAAATTTACAAAATAGTGGTTACTGATAGAAGCAGATGTAGCATGAAGCACAACGTTTACTTGTAACACTATTAACAAGCAGTGGCTTTCGGGTTAGATCAAGCCGTAAAGTCACGATGTTATGTATGTTTTCTGTACATAGCAGAATCTCTAGAACATAGTAAGCCAATCGTTATTCATTTAACCATACACATCTTCAGCGACCAACGATTAGAACCTGACAATATTTTTGCATAATCACGTTTATTTTCTAATAAGATACAAACATAAAATGGGTGTACTTTTCTTGCCTGTCTATCCTTCCGAAAATTGCAGAATTTAGAGTACATCGTGTTCTTGGGGGAAATTTCAAGGTGGAAGGGATAAATTTTGCTTAAAAACTCTTAATATTTCCATGTAGTTTTACTGTCATGCAAGTATTTTCAAGCTAAAAAAACGACGTTTTATCATTAGAAACAGTGGAATATTTTAAAAACATTTTGAAACATGGGCCGAGTGGTGGTCGGAGTGGTTCATACATAGTGGAAAATCTCACGAACATGAGGGATTTGGGTAGTGGACCCTACACGGTGCACAGGCCACACTTTTTACAACTCCGTCTCTTACGGTACCCCATTTGTTGTCAATAACCAAGTTATTATGCCTCAGACCACTTGTAGGTAGACATCTGACTAGTAGTTGAAAAGTTTTGTACAGATGGCAAACGCATGCCTGTCTTCGATTTCACAAAAATTTAACTTACTATTAAATAAACAATTTTATTCTATAAATTGATTGGATGGGACTTACAAATTCTGTCATTACAGTACTGAGAAATGGTGTATTTTCTATGATAAGTGTATGCGTGTAGCATAACATACCAAAAATAGCATTCCATCGACACAACTGCAAAAAGAGTAAATAGCCAAGTCACGTTAAACGTTCATATATACAACCAAAAGATATGCCAGGTATATGAGCCAAGAAATCCTTAAGCCTACAAGAAAGGGAGTGCTAACTTCAATAAAGTACACTTTTTACACAGTAGAAACTGCGAAAACGTATATATTCTTTACTCAAGAGACAAAAGTAGGCTATTTAAATATGTAAACGACCAATGTTTTTCGGAATCGTTAGTATAAGTAACTTGAAACGCAATGATGGCACTTTTGCTACAGGTGATCAACTTCTATTCTATTCTTGCAAACGCTGTTTCAACTATTTTTGTCAATTAGAATGAGGATATGCTCGAGAACCAAATACCCTTTTAAGCTACCATTTCTTAGGCGCATTTGAGATTCAATTTGTTTCCGTGTTGCGCATATTTTCGAGCTGTGTTTCATAAACACTGCATTTCCAGTCATATGACGCCGTACCACAGTGATTGAGGTTTATGATCCCAATGGGTTTCCCGAAGATCCATTAAATTAGCAACATACAGTACTCGCTCGTTGTTCGCTCGCAATTTCCCCGTGGAATAACAATAATTTTATTTTGGAATTTTATGTGTTTTATTACGTCCATGCTCACACGTTCTTCGCTCGCTGTTACGTCGTTTCTATGGCGACAGTCAACTGTGGCCGGTACAATATATGTCTTGGTCATAGTTGCTGTAAGGTAATGGAGCGCGTTACAAATACAGCTCTTATTGAATTCGCCAGGACGAACCATATTTTATTCAGATCCAAACATCTTTACGATTTTCTGTGTTAGAAATCTTCCTGCAGACAAACTCTGGAGTGTGCAAAAAATTGGGACAGTGCAGATTGGGCTAGAGCAACCTTTGTCGGTTGAGATGGTCTAAACTGATTTTGTAAAGCAATTCACATTGTCTCACACATATAAAAGTTGTAGCGATGTTTTCTCATATTGGCTTGCCGAAGTACTTGATTGCATCCATACATAAAATATTTCTTGTTCAAATTTTTCAGGATAAATTGAACGACTTCACACCAATCGATTCAATTTGGTTCTACATAGATTTAGCCCTACCGCGAATAATTATATGCGTTTCTTACAATTTCGAACAAACCTTTGCCGCGGGGGGATGGAACCTGGATCGCTTGGTCGCGAGCCTTATATCATACACACTACACCATCTAAGAGCTTAAGGAACTCACCAGGCGAATGAACAACAACGCACGCGCAAACGCATGCCGACCGACAAACTCGAGTAGTGCAGCGCATCGTAATGTACGCTATTGCAAATGTGTGACTGCATTTGGTTAGGTTTTGTAGATTGCGCTTTAGCAAAAAGATTGATATAATAAAATCTTGTTTGCAGTCAATTCAGGCATTGTTTTTCACCATCCCTGGGCGTAGCTAGGATAAAGAACGCAAGATTATACCGCGTCGTTCTAGAGCGTACATAACGTATTGTGTCAGTGTCACGCCCTTCAAGAAGGGTTCATCCTGACCTCTTGATTATATTCTATTAGCATACCACTAATGATTAGGTTGAAGCCGCAATACATTGCCAACCACGAGGACAGTCTAAAACAGGGTTCTTCGACTGTAAAACACTTTAAAACTCCAATAAAACAAGCAGCCAAGTTGTACTATAGAGCGAACACCATGGTACAGAGTACTCAGCGTCATTGGTAACCTTAAATATACTCGTTTCAAGTACGAACATGCAATTCTCTGCCGAAATTTGGCAAATCTATTTTTGTATGTCGAAATCCATCGACCCGAAGATGGGTTATGAGTAACACCGAGGGAAAAAAGGCACTTTCCATGGTTCGTCCTCATAGCGCTCCTAATGGAAACTCCGCTCGCTCAGTCGTAACAAACGGAAATCACACTAACAGAATGATGTACTCTAGAAAACAACAAACAAATCAGCAGCAGTCTTAATATTATAATGTAAATGTAAACAAAAAACAGCAACATATTTTGTGCATTTGATTTACATCGTATCTGTATACACGAAGACAGCATCAGATTATCTTACTTCGGAAAAAGGGAAACTTACCACAATACTGCGGCCGTCACCCGTTAGCACAGAAATAATCTCTGAAACAACAAAATTATTTTGAAAATCAGAACACGGAACGTTATCACACAAACTATAATGAATAAGAAATTGGAACGGAGCGAGAAGAGTTTCCTCAAATAACACTCAACGGAGTAAGGCGCTCCTGATGCGGGAGGAGGAAATATCATGGAGGGATCCCACATTCTTTTCAGCAGAGTGGCCGGATTTCATTCCATTCAAACGTTTCATCGATCTCAGCGTCCTCCAAAACCTCTGTAATAACCGATGCAACAAAGTGACATTAGATTGAAAGTCACAAAATCCTGAATAGTTCTTGAGATGCGGGTGGGCGCCTGGCAGGGAGTACCTGGAATTCCGGTTCCGGTATGGTTTTTGTGCTTTGCCAGAACCGCAACCGGAACACGATTTTAAACTCCGGTTTAAAAATTTTGTTTGAAATTTTTCACAGTTTTGCTTCATCTGTGGTGCAAACATTTGTAATATATGTACAATGATCAAGTTTCAATATAGCCAAGCAGAAGAAAAGATTAACTCAACAATTTGCAGTGTGAAACGTAAGTAGGGCTCAGAATTTTAGTAGGATTTTTTCATTTTAACCTGCAGGAGTTTAACAAATCAAAACCAGGTCGATGCTTGTAACAGCTATTTTACACATTCAGAAGTCTGCGGGGTACGTTTGAATTAAACCGGTCAAACTCGGTAACAGAGTATGGTTTACGTATAATTATTTCGCGTATGCTTGGCTAACATAAATTGCGTCAAGCAACAGCCAGTACGCTTGCAAACTTTGTAAATCAGTCTAAATTAAAGTAAAGTAACGTTATCTGCAACGCAGCCAGAAATTAGTTTCTTGGCAATGAACTTACTGAAACTGCGAGCAGCGTCACAGTTTGTATTGTTTATAGCAACCTGATTAGAAAATTATTATCATTATCATCTAACTAACGCGCAGTGTTTACACAACGCTAGCCCAAACAGTGTCTTTGACCACTGATCAAAAAATTACCTTCTATTATTTTTCTCAGAACCATATGAACCAATAATTTCCAGTTTCCTACATAACAACGTGTAACATACGTATGTGTGGTAAAGGGAGGCGACTGGAGACAGAGCGAAAATCTTTATTCTACATTCTAGGCACATTCAATTTGACGCAGTATACCCATGGGTGTACAGTGGAATACATTTTTTGCTCTTGATGTCTAAAAACCGTCATATTGATCAATAAATAAAGATTATTAGCTTCCTCAGTTTCTTTTAAGTTCCAGAAAGGCAATAATGCTATCGCAATACATTAGGTTTAATGTAAAAGTTGTTTTCAATACATTTTAAATCCAATATACCTTCATTTATTCCTTCATCTGCTTTACCATAAAAGTTTCGAAGACCAGGTTCCGCTTCCGGATCCGGTTTAAATGGACAGTTCCGGTAATTTCCTGCTTTTGAGGTATAGTTAATATTATGGCTACCGGCGGTAGACCGAAAAACAATAAATTAATATATTATTGCACCAGATAAGGAGAATTCAACGCAAAATCTGTTGACGTTTACCGAATAACGGCAAATTATGATAGTACTATTGAATACTGGAACGCGGTACACAAAGGTGTCTACTTTTCCGTGTTCCGGTGAGAACTATCGGTGTCATCATTCCCTTATTGTCAGCATGTCCGCCCAGGAAGTCATGTACTCTCCGATAGCTTTGTTATATATATATCCGTGGGTTTGCCCGATTGTCGCGACCGCAAGCTTACATTTATGAAAAGGCTGATCACCGTAATAGACAATAAAATGTCACTGCATTTTAGCTTTAGTTTTTTTTAATTACTCATCACTGTGTGGTTTAATTGCGCGAAAATTTCTACCATTACATTTGCCTCGTAGAGCTAATGGTGAATTATATATAGGTCGAAATTCGAAAGGAAAACTTTTTTCCGATATTTTAACTTATATTGGTGCCGAGTCAAAAAAATTCGAAACTGAAAACAGTCATCTTGAGTACCATTGAACTCAGCAGGTCGAGCTGAGTCCAAACATACCAAAAAAATTTTGCTGTAGGACGATTCCCTCATCCCCGTCCCCCGCTTCATGAGTGTCAAATATTCTTCTTTTGTTCGCCTGTGACATGCACTATTCACTTGATTTATAGTTTCGTACTGGAATTATGCAGTATCACCGCGACGTCAAACTCGTTCATATACGTTAAAATCTGTCCTTCAAAAACAATGCAGGGACAATAGACATATATATCTCACTCATCATACTAAATCGGTTTGCTATGAAAAACAATACAATACGACATCAAAAAAATTACGTGACCATTTGGAGTAATTGCAGTGAATAGTTCTTACGTAATAAATCGTCATTATAATGCTGCGCTATATGCCGGACAATTGAATCGTGGTGCTACAACGAAATAGAAAATCGCAGTTACTAAATCTTTCATATGTCATAGGAAATTTTAATTATTTTACAAAATTAACACAGCTCTGTTGATTGCAGCACAGTGCGCAGCATTGTAACAGCCTCTTCTGACAACTTTGATCCGATAAACAGCGTGTGCGATTGGATATATTTATATACCATAGAAATTCACGATTATATATCTGTTTTCTAAACTTCCGACTAAACCTGTTTATTCATGTAGGTGTTTCCGATCTGTTATTTCTCAATCATAAACTAATAAATATATATACTCCTTAGGGTCTAATGCATTTGGTAACTAGCTGTATAGGAACGACCGCATAAAGGTGTCATTATTCGTTGCCCCACCCTGATTTTTAGGTCTCGTTTTAACAATCCAAACTACCGCATTTCTTCACATTGATGTGTTCTTGTCATCAAAAAGAAAAACAGATAAAACAAGTTCTTAGCTGTATCTAGACAACTGGTGCAGATTGACTGCAACCAAATTAAATTTATATATATTTTAGAGTTTATTAAGGCTCCATAACAGAGTACATAAAGCATTTCTACGAGTGGGATACAGCGGGGTTGTTAAAAAGGACTAATGAGTCTAGAAATCCATGAATCATTGATCGATTGGTACGTATATTGGCTATTTGTGGAAACATTTTGTTGAACGAATTACGCTCTATAAACCGTATAACCGTGAGCTACAGAAACTAGCAGCTTATCGTAATAAATAGTAAATACATTATGAGCAATACTAGTATCTCGTAAGCAAGGGTACAATGGAGCAACAGCAGATCATCTGTAATTGTCATTATGTGTAATCATATGCAACAGGTTTATGTTAGCTGTATACACAACTCTAATACATCTGGAAACCTGAAGAATTATAAAAGCTGGTTTGACAGATCTAAGCGACACTACCTATTGTCCGTGCCATAAAACATGTCATAGCTTATATGAAGGCGCAGGTACCAACAGATAAGCGACAACAGACGAAGTTATTTCGATAAATTGGGTTCCCTGACGGCATACATTAAACTAATGAAGGGGCTTGGTACAGTCATGGTGGATGCTGCACGACCACAACATTGCATTCACTATTCCAAAATCCCTATGTACAAACCATTCTTAATGCTCTACACGCAATGCATAATTAAACAAATAAAAACTAGCCATACTATGGAAATTGGGTTCGTCGACCGTTAAACCCTTGAAATCACTGAATAGGTATAATATAGTAAAGTAGGACAGTATCTTATAATGTAATTGCCGTATGTCTGTCTGTGTGTGTGTCCCAAGTTTTGGATTGGTCATATATTTTTGATCATAACTTTTGAAACTGTTTATGGATTTATATGCGGTTTTTTGTTGGGTAGGAAATAGATATGGGAATGCGGGGACAATATTTTTGAGCACCCCTTATGTTTTTTCACAACCCACCCCCCTTGAAATAAAAAAATAGTGTCATTTTATATGTTTTAATGGTGTAACTTTTCAACTGCTTCATGGATTTTGGCGAACTTGTTTTGTTTCATTTCTTTAAGACGTGCCGAAAGCATCGACGAACTTTTGCAAAGGGGATGTACCCCATATAATTGTCTGTCAATCGACGAACTTTTGCAAAGGGGATGTACCCCTATAATTGTCTGTCTGTGTCTGTCCCAAGTTTTTTGATCATAACTTTTGAAACTGTTTATGGATATTTATGCGGTTTTTTGTTGGGTAGGAAATCGATATGGGAATGCAGGGACAATATTTTTGGGCACTCTTTATGTTTTTTTCACAACCCACCCCCCTTGAAATAAAGAAATAGTGTCATTTTATACGTTTTAATGGTGTAACTTTTCAACTGCTTCATGGATTTTGACGAACTGTTTTTGTTTCATTTCTTTAAGACGTGCCGAAAGTATCGACGAACTTTTGCAAAGGGGATGTACCCCCTAATTGGGGGACCACCCTTTAAACTATCTTATAATGTAATTGCCGCACCCCTTATGTTGTTTTTTCACAACCCACCTCCCTTGAAATAAAAAATAGTGTCATTTTATACGTTTTAATGGTGTAACTTTTCAACTGCTTCATAGATTTTGACGAACTTTTTTGTTTCATTTCTCTAAGACGTGCCGAAAGCATCGACGAACTTTTGCAAAGGGGGTGTACCCCCTAATTGAAGGACTCCCTTTAAACATCTTATAATGTAATTGTCTGTCTGTCCCAAGTTTTTTGATCATAACTTTTGAAACTGTTTATGGATTTTTATGCGGGTTTTTTGTTGTGTAGGAAATCAATATGGGAATGCGGGGACAATATTTTTGGGCATCCCCTACGCCTTTTTTCACAACCCACCCCCTTTGAATTAAAAAATCTTATAATGTAATTGCCGTATGTGCCAAGTTTTGGGTTTGTCACATATTTTTGACCATGACTTTTGAAACGGTTTATGGATTTTTATGCGGTTTTGTTGGGCAGGAAATCGATATGGGAACGCATGGACACTATTGTTGGGCATCCCCTGTGCTTTTTTCACAACCCACCCCCCTTTGAATTAAAAAATAGTGTCATTTTATTGGTTTTCATGATGTAACTTTTCAGCTGCTTCATGGATTTTGACGAACTTTTTTTGTTTCATTTCTTTAAGACGTGCAAAAAGTAGGGACGAACTTTTGCAAATGGGATGTACCCCCTAATTGGGGACCTCCTTTTAAACCATCTTATGATACTGTTTTCGATATTTTTGGTTTTCATGATGTAGCTTTTCAACTGCTTCATGGATTTTGACAGAACTTTTTTGTTTCATTTCTTTAAGACGTGCCGAAAGTATCGACGAACTTTTGCAATTAGAATGCACCCCCTAATTGGGGACCCCCTTTAAACTATCTTACACAACCCACCCCCTTTGAATTAAAAAATAGTGTCATTTTATTGGTTTTCATGATGTAACTTTTCAACTGCTTCATGGATTCTGACAATCTTTTTTGTTTGATTTCTTTAACACGTGCCGAAAGTAGCGACGAACTTTTGCAAATGGGATGTACCCCCTAATTGGGGACCTCCTTTTAAACCATCTTATGATACTGTTTTCGACATTTTGACACATCCATAAGGGTATGATATTGTTTTCGACATTTTGACACATCCGTAAGGGTGTAATAATGTTTTCGCTATTTTAACACAACCGTGAGGGGGTAATGTTGTTTTTATCATTTTAACACATCTGTAATGGGGTAATGTTGTTTTCATCATTTTTACACATCCATAAGGGTATAATAGTGTTTTCGACATTTTGACACTTCCGTAAGTGGGTAATAATGTTTTCAGTACTTTAACATACCCATAAGGTTGTAATGTTGTTTTCATCATTTTAACACATCCATACGGGCGTAATGCTGCTTTCGGTATTTTGACACATCCGTAAGGGTATGATACTGTTTTCGACATTTTAACACATCTGTAATGGGGTAATGTTGTTTTCATCATTTCAACACATCCATAAGGGTATAATAGTGTTTTCGACATTTTAACACATCCATAAAGTATAACAGTGTCTTTATCATTTTGACACATCCGTAAGGCTATGATACTGTTTTCGACATTTTGATATATCCGTAAGGGTATGATACTGTTTTCGACAGAGTAAGTTTGTATTTTTCTATAAATGTCATAACTTAAAAAATACTGTTTTCCGGAAAAACGGGGGCCGCAGGCCCACTCTGCCATGCTACCGGCGCGAAGCGGGCGGAAGGCCGCCTTTCGCGCTGGTATAACATAACTACTGTATTCAGCAAATGCCAAAAATCGCTATTTCTGCAAACGATTGGCGAACCACATTCGGACCCATGCGACCCAGAGAGTAGATCAACAAAAAGTTGCATTTACAAAAGTTGTAAACGAGCTGATTCCAAATACTAATCTCTTTTCCGATGTCACTGCTCTTTCGCGAGATATAAACTGTGAATTATAGGTGCTGCGCGGCCAGATTTTGCAAAGAACCCCTAAAACAAGTCTTTGTTCATTTTGATTAGGAAAATAGGGTCAAACTCCTAACGTTCAAATAAAGTTGATCACTTTTGCTATCGAATAAAAAATATGCCTAAATCTATCCACACGAAGATGAGTAATGGGTGACACCGACAGACAAAAATGAGTCATTGGGGACTAGAGCACATTCAGTCAAACAGCTACAATCTACCTGGCTTTATTTTGTTAATTTAAGGCTTAAGGAGATCCCACTTATATTTTACACGGCAACTTATTGGGTTAAAAATTTGTCTTTGCGTGGTTACGAAAAGAAATTTATCACTGTACTTTAAAAATTTACGTTTAGACCACAGGTGTTGGAAAAATGTAGAAAATTTTAAACAAATTTTTTAAACACAAAGCTTTCACAGCGGGATTATTCCTTTTGTAGAACATACACGCGGAACATTATCCGAATTCCAGAATCGCTCTAATAATGATAGGTTGGAACACTGTCGGATCCGAAATTCCGGCTACTCTCTATAAAATACTGTTTATAATAATTTCAGAACTATTACTAAAGAAAAATGTGCAACTACCTAGTAATCCAAAGTGTAATCGTATTTATAATAAGATGTTCAAAATTAAGTTTAACTTACTGTTAACATATGTTTCAAGCGCTGACGCCATTAAGCAGAAGAAATAATATTTAAATTGTTGTACTATATCAATTCAATTACTAAACGGTCAACACTTAAATATCTAAATGCCATTATACACTAAATCTAAAAGATTACACAGCGAAATTCTTATACGCAATGTGCAACTACTACATGAATTACCGAAACACCGTAGCGGTAAGAGCTCACATTTAATATAATTCCATCCAGGGTTTTTTATTTCGCATATTTTTGCGTAATTTTAGCATTTACCAACACACGTAACGCATTTTTTCTGAATGAGCAATGTACACTAACTAGTGCAAATTGGGGAGCGGGGAAGGGCTGCATTATCGGCTACCCCCCCCAGCAAAACGGAGGAACCTGCCGGCAAAATTCAGGTACCCCCGGCTCAAATGGATCCGATCTGGATGCGGCGATTTCCGTTCACGCCCCCATCCCCCCCGCTATAATTTTTGAGGTTTGGACTAGCCAGATAAATTCCAAATGAACCATGAGCCAAAAAAGACAACGAGCGTAACAACGAGAACATAAAACAAGCCGTATTTGGCAAAGGTAATTTTAGGCCTCTATATTCTGGATGTTGTTTGTATATGTTCGTATCAATCTTAGCAGTGCGCGCTCTAGTGTGTAACAAAAATACACACAGCAGCAAATATTAGAGTATATTTTAGACACATGAAGTACTATACACATGATTTTTACATGGTTTTCGGTAAATTTTTAGATTTAGCTTTGTTGGAAAAATTATGCATTTTGAGGAGGGCCATACGAATTTTTATTTTTAGGCAAAATAAAAAACAAATCCATCGCAATTTATCAAAATAACAACAATTATTGGCGTATTTGCACAGTCGTTTTAATACAGTCCATTTGTATCCATCCTACCATAGTGGCTTCCACGAAAACAATTTCATTTGTTACGGAAAAACTTTAACCGGGTGACACCGTGGTACAACCACGACAAGCATATCACTAGTAACTGGCAAAGCGAGGGGAAACAAAACGAGCGTGGCTACTCTGCCGTTGTTGTCCATTTTGTCGTTCCAAGTTCAGGTCCATAAGCACACTTAAAGTCCCATGATAAAAATAGTTCACCGGCGATAGTTCAACGATAATGTTACGGTCATTTAGTTATATATCAAAACCGAAGAACTCTTCATTTCTTCTTGAAACGACCAAAAACCTTTTAAATTTATTAATCACAAATTTTAATAAAAATTATTATTTAAAGAGTGATTTTAAATATGTAGTAGGGGCATAAAACTTTTCTTATTTGATGTATACCACGCAAATACAATTGCTTTCATCGTATTTAGCAAACCTGAAAACATATAGACACGATCAATTGACCTACATACATCCATATTAAAAAAAGTGAAGAAATTTGACTGTTTTTAGTGCCAAAATTTACCAAATTTTGCTCCTCCCGGGTTAATCACAGGGTAAATATGATATAGGCAATGTGGTGTTAAAATAATGAAACCAACTTTTTTGACGGGTTAGATCTTCTACGAATCCACAGTTAAAAACTTGACAATGCCATAGTTCACCCCAACAAGTAAAAATTTGTTTTGTAAAAATTTTGAAATTTTCATTTTTTCTTGGGGTATTTTTAAACTTCGGCTCATAGCTCGAAAACTCCAGCTTTGACGAAATTCAGTTGTAGCACTCGTGGAGAAGATTATGTATGGTGCCGTCCTTTTTTCGCTCAAAGCTTCTATCTCGAAATATAGGTCAAGTAACAGACGCCCGGATGACCAAATTTCAAAAAATGTGACTCTTGATCATTTTTTGGCCCATTTTGACCCGGAAGACGTGGTCGGTGGGTCTAGCGTCTAATAAAAGAGCACAAATATACTGAATTTGTGATCAAATAAATAATTGTAAACATCCATCCATGCAGTGATAACTTATCTTCACAAACGGACAAAAACAAAATTTTTAAGATTTTTGCCGCCAGCAAAGTTGATTCAAAAATACTGAGTAAAATGGGAAGTGAAGTATAAATGGAAAGCTGGACGCCGGAATGTCACATTCGATTATTTTATAGCAGATTATAACACCAGCATGCGTGCACTGCATCGCAGCAAATTAACCACTAATCAAAAAGATTTTCAAGCTGTAATTGTTGACTGACTCCTGAGTGAATCCAGCGAATAGGCCAGAGTGGTAAGTTTTGATGATGACCGTTTCTGTGTTTTTGGGTGACAAGCTTAACCCAAATTCGTCTGGGTGGAATTACTAGCGCAATAAATCATTTAAGATTGAAATCTCTGAGCGGTTACGCGCAAAGTCCGCTTCCATGACCTTTCCTCCGAAAAATGGGAGCAATTAGTCTCGGCTTATGTCCCGAATGGGCCTAAAAATCACGTTGCTTGCTGTAACTCGGTAACCGGTAAAATATCAGAATCAAGTTGTGCTAATTTTGCAGAGAAAACAAGTCTATGAATCTGTATATATATAGATTTGTTATGCGGTTGGCATAGAATGCAGATTTGGATCAAAACGAGTGCTAAAATGGGCAAATGAGACCCAAAATACACGAAAGTGGTAATATCTCCGCAACTACTTGAGTCATTTAGGTGTAATTGATCTGATTCTATACGGCACTTCATTCTCTTTCAGCTGCAATTGTCATTATTTACACGGTAAGGTTGGGTCAAAAACTTTTTTATAACAAGGGGCCCGTGGAATCCAAAATACATGAAAATGGTAATATATTTTTTCAACCGCTCGAGCTGTACAGGTGTTTTTATTTCACTTTGTAGATAATTCATCCTCTATATTCTTGAAAATTGCGAGCACAATAATGGTTATATACATCTTCTCAACTATTCCAGCAGCGCGGTTGATATTAGGCGGAGCATTCTGTAATTTAATGCTCAATATAGCCATGCTCATCTTTCTAAATTACATAGTCAACATTGATTTTCTCATGTATTTTGGCCGATACTTCTTGAGAAACATTGTTCCCTTTTATGACCTAGCCTTCCGCAAATTGCACCATTGTGGTGTTATGCTTGTCAACATTTGCCGATTTTGCTGTTTTTGGCTTGTCACTGGTACAGGCATTCTGTGCTGTTGTTGCCAGTTCGTTTGTGGTTGCATTGGTTGCTGTGGTATTGGCACTTCGGCTTGCACTAAGTTCATGGTTTGCAGCGTTACTTGTTACGTTCCGATTTCTCCATAATACGGTGTATCGGTTGAGGATAGTTCATGCCAAACTATGTTGATATCACCGGTATCGGCATCGTCCATGGATGTGTAATTTGATGCTATTCCGGTTGGCGTACTTGTATCGTTTGATTGCTTCATCGTTGTGGATGCCATTGTATTTGCGGCCTTTGTACCCTCGGTAGCCACATTTGTTGTCCGTTGTTCAATCTCGTTTGATTTGGTCGACTACATTGGATCTCGCGGAACTTTGGTCGCTGCTCAATCGTACTTTGGAGTCATTGGCTCATTTGTTGATCCAAGTTCTCTACCGCATCGGATTTCTCCGTTCATGTTGCGAAGGTCTCTTCTTCTGTCACGCACAAGCGATTTAGGATTTCGTTCTTTAATACCGTGATCAGCGCGGAGTTGAGGACCTCTTCGGGTATACCCTTTGCGGTCAGATTTCGCGCTGCATACTCCCGTAAACCATCAACCAAATCTTTAATATTTCTTTTTTGTCGTAGATTTTGCAAACTGTTTATGTGATTCGTCAGCGTCTTTGGTACGTCAACACTTTCTTCGTATTTCTTTACGAATTTACTATAGTTGCATAGCTCTTTAGCCTTTCCGAGTATCAGTACTTCCAAGTATTTTGTTACGCATTTTGGCTTTCAGCACTCAGAGTTTTTCTTGCTCATCATCGATGGCTTCGTAAGCCAATGTTTTTTTGAGTTCTTGCGGAATTTCTCGAAACACGTCTAGCCTTTCTACGGTAGGAAATTTCGGACCTCATTCTTCATTCCAAAGTTGCGTCACGGCTATATTGCATTACTTGTGTTATAGTCCATAAGCTTTCTTTCCATTGTCCTCCTTGATATCTGGATCGTGTCGCAGCAAATAGCTTTTTGCTATCTTGAATCTTCTCACAGTATTCCGCTAAGGCACCCTTTCTTTTGAAGACGTAATGTTCCACCATTTCTTGCGTTGTCATACTTCTTTGTTCACCCGGCAATTTTTCTAATTCTTCCATGGCAATTGTTGTCAATGTTGCTGGATATGATTGATCTTTGAATGACGTCCCATATGGGAATCTTACGTCCCATATGGGTTTTTCGTATTCAACGTCGTTACACAGTATGATGTTCCCGCTTTCTGGCTTTATTTCTTTGTAAGAACTTCTGGTAATCGTCCCTTGAATTGTGAAACGTCGATGATTCCCAGTTCGCCATCAATTGTCTGTACTGCAACATATCGAACGTGTTTCCGGGCATCCATACTAAGCAGTCGAGGTGGATACCGTTTGCTTCGCAAAATTCCGCGATTCTTTCCGGTGTAAACGTGTTTAGTTTATATGCCGGAATTAATCGATAGAATGTTCATTCGTGCCAATTGGATAATTTTGGCAAATTGTCTTGCGCTTTGTTCGGTCTCGATTATAACTGCCACTTGTCCCGTTCTGCTATAGAATCCGAACACCGCTTGATAGTCGATCCACCGTTGCCACCATCGTGTAACGTGGAATGATGTTCTTATATCGTTCGGACCCGACGTGAAATTCATTTGATTCGGGTTGTGGTTGAATGGATATCGTCGTTGAACGGCCATTCTTTTAAGTCGTCGTTCACTTTTCACGCGTTGCTTCGTTCGTCGAAACTCCGATTGTTGACCGTTATTTCTTTGGTCGTTCTTTATCGCCGATTGATTCGAGTCGATCGTATATTTCGACCGTTCTTTCGTCGTTCGAATTGAGTCGATTTGTCGATTCTGACTCGTCTCGTTTCGATTTACCAGTTTCGTTGACCCGTACCTTTTGCGCGTTTTGTTCTGTTCGTCCCAACACTGCTTTCCTCGTCTCCACCACAATGAATTATTTTTGGTTCCTCGTATTTCGCACCGATTATACTTGTAATTTGCTATAATTAATAAAAATACAATATAGTTATTGCAATCAAGTATTTTTGAGATCATGTAAAAATTTAAACTATGCAA
>JASANE010004222.1:0-39072 GCA_030248225.1 Trileptium ribeirensis | reverse complement strand
GCATGAAAGTGTTAATTTCAATAAAAAAATAATGTCAAGTTAAAAGTTTTAAGCACACATGCACAGCCTAAGTTTATGTCAATTTGTTTTTAAATTTTCAGATATATAAATAATAGACGCCCTCAAACATCGCTAGAGTACATCACAATATGCCAAAATTCACGTTTATTTTGGCAAACATCAGTTAGCATTTTACTAATTTCGGGAAATAAATTGAAATAAAACATCTTGTTTTTCGTTATAAATTCTTTAAAATTTGTTTTAAAAAAGCTGCAAATTTTAGCTTTTCGAACGCTGTATAAATCTAATATACACTTGATATATAATTTTTTATATCCAATTATATATCATATAATATTGCTTTCCAGTTTGTGTTAATATTTTTAACCAACTTAAGCAACCGAGTAGTTTCAAGGCCACTCATGATCATTTAAATGCCATTATTGCTGACACTGAAATTAAGACAAGACAAAACTTTTATACAAATAATAAAATAGATTAAATTTCTTAAAATATAAACAAAGTTATAACGCGGTTACAGATAAAACTATGCAAATATTAGACATTATAAATTGGTTTATGTAAACAGTCGAACATCGTCAAGATAACGGACAAGGAATGCTCGTTGTTTTATTGAGATCTTCTACATAGACTGGCAAAATAATTGGATGGATTCTGAAGAAGACAACAAAAATATTTCGCATTATAAAAGTTATTTTAACTGTAAAACTTTTATAAAGTTGTCAAACGGAGAATGCTTTGGTGTTGCTGCAAAACATATTAATGCACACAAACATCATAAATATACTGTGTTGGTGTTGTGTACTAACTAATAGATAAACGTCTGATGCGAAGCGACAAAGTTTGCATTATGCACAATCGTTGTATCGCAATTTACAAACAAGTATTTATTAACATTTTGTTCCGTTGCTGCTGTAGTCTTTAAAATAAAGCATAGAAGAGAACACAAACTACTCCAACAAGCACTGACTGACTGACTCCATCATCTTAATTTTAAATTACATTAAGAAAAAAAAATTTCTATACTAAAATCTATATAATAATAAACATAAACACTTTAATATTGGAAAATGAATATAAAGTCTATGAAAATACATTGTACATGCGATAATACTAGACGATTCGATGGGACCGTTGAATTTAGCAAGAAACGGGTTTAGTCACTGTAGAGTATAATTTGGTTGCATAGATACAAAAACCCAATGATAAATCGTTGCTAACATGCCTAAAAACCCAACATAATTGCTATCGTTATTATCGCAACAACTGTTGACGATCATTGCCACAGAGAAGTTGTAGCAACGAAATCATAGCAGTGGGTCTGCAAAAAGTGGGTCGACATGGACTAAACCCCCAGATCCCCGTTAGTGTAGTAAACCACAAAACAGGCTCTTATAATTTTGCAATTACCCTTCCTAACCTCAACACGTTTCAATACCAATGATACAGAGGTGGCGCTGTTGTCAAAACATACAGTGGTAATTCATGCAGTACTTTTGCGTTAACAACAGTAGTATTAACCAAATAGATCTGTCTATTATAGAGTAAGTCCCAAAGTTTGTCAAAACATACAGTGGTAATTCATGCAGTATTTTTGCGTTAACAACAGTAGTATTAACCAAATAGATCTGTCTATTATAGAGTAAGTCCCAAAGTTTGTCAAAACATACAGTGGTAATTCACGCAGTATTTTTGCGTTAACAACAGTAGTATTAACCAAATAGATCTGTCTATTATAGAGTAAGTCCCAAAGTTTGTCAAAACATACAGTGGTAATTCATGCAGTATTTTTGCGTTAACAACAGTAGTATTAACCAAATACATCTGTCTATTATAGAGTAAGTCCCAAAGTTTGTCAAAACATACAGTGGTAATTCACGCAGTATTTTTGCGTTAACAACAGTAGTATTAACCAAATAGATCTGTCTATTATAGAGTAAGTCCCAAAGTTTGTCAAAACATACAGTGGTAATTCATGCAGTATTTTTGCGTTAACAACAGTAGTATTAACCAAATAGATCTGTCTATTATAGAGTAAGTCCCAAAGTCTAGTCCTATGCCTAAATCTCGGCCTAAGAGTGAATAATTGGGTTCTCATTCTGGCAACATCCCAAATGTGTGCAGACTAATCGCGTTGACGTTGTCCAAGGGACCAATAGAACGATATGAGTTGTCTGGAGACCAACTATACTGTTATGCATTTAAAAATAGGTACCTTTGAGCTTTCCACCACGGTAACTATAGTTTTTATATTTCCAGAAAGTTTTGGCCCGCAAATACAAAGATTGTGTAAGGTCGGTCTGCTTAGATGAAAGTGCATATTGCGGTTTTGCGTGATTTAGATTTTAACTCAGAACTCCGAATTAAATTCTAAAGAGCGCAAACCAAGCTCGGCCGGTGTTTGACCGTTAATTCGGGTGTTTTAAGTTAATTATTTTAACTCAGACATAAGTCAGAAATTAGTGAACTTGGCTCAAATCTGACTCAGAAACTCTGATTTGAATAAAGCTAACGCTGAGTTAACATTTAAACTCAAAGTCCCTGAGCCAGATTTTCTAATTTATTCTGAGCTAAATAAGCTCAGTCTGAATTAGACTTGTATCCCACGCCTGAATTATGGTATAACCGAAAAGTCATGATATTTTAGGGACTAATACTTTTCCCCAATTTTGCAAGAATTCTGCTCAATTTCTCGTACTTTAGCTAATAATTTCCTGTATTTACTAAAAGTTTCTCCAACTTCTAATTTTTTCTGAACTAGATAAGCTCACTATGATTTAGACATGAAATTCACGCCTGTGTTAGGTTGACAGCAGACTGAACAGCCTTGAGATTTTAGGGACTAATACTTTCCCCAATTTTGCAAGAATTTTGCTCAATTTCTCGTACTTTAGCTAATAATTTCCTGTATTTACTAAAAGTTTCTGCAACTTCTAATTTATTCTGAACTAGATAAGCTCACTATGATTTAGACATGAAACTCACGATTGTGTTACGTTGACTGCAGACTGAACAGCCTTGAGATTTTAGGGACTAATACTTTCCCCAATTTTGCAAGAATTTTGCTCAATTTCTCGTACTTTAGCTAATAATTTCCTGTATTTACTAAAAGTTTCTCCAACTTTTGTCAATTTGTGCTAATTTATACCAATTTTTTTTCTAATTTTGCCAAATTTCCCAAAATTTCTCACGGACCTTCAGCGCGCTGGGGTTGTAGCTTCGAGTTGTAATCCCCCCACCTCATTCGCACAAGTGATTCTTATACAATTTGTATGAGCTATTTGTTGTTATATAATGGTATTTTTAGTTTTGGATTTAGTTTATATTTAGGTTAGCATCTTTTTATGGCGGAGTACAAAGTATACATAGAAAATTATCTATACATCATTATGTATATTCATCTAAGGAATGAATGTATGAATATATATTTCTTTAATAACTATTTATATCCTATTTATATAAACTACCACCCACCTTAGCTTGTAACAAAACATTATTATAAACAATTTTCCTCTCAGTTTTCACAAGACTTAAATATTAACGATTTTTCTAATTATCACAATTTTTGTTCGGCCAAATTGCAAATATCATCACATAATCGGTTTTGTATTTCTTTTTTGTGTGACCAGAAAATTATTTTCATTTTAATTTAAATTTTTTTAAAGCGTTTTAAAAGTTTCTATGCAAACATAACGCGATAGTGGGCACCCGAATATTGTCTTGCAAACTTAATATTAGAACTTTTTGACATTGTGGATTGTAAAATCAAATAAACAAAATGTTATGTCGCTATAATAAAAGACAATTTTGAATCAAAATATGTTTGGAATTATAGCTGTAATCATTAATTGGTTTTACTGGTGAAGTGGATATCCTAGGGTTATTAAACTAGATTCCAACAATATTACACTACGCTTCTGCTTAAAAACTTATATCCCTGCAGTGGCTAAATGGTTGGCTTTTGAATCTGCGCCAGCCTAACCTCCACAGCTTCTTCAAACAGCTTCTAATTGGGTCAAAAAATCTTTTTTCCATCTGTTCGTCCCATAACTCCATACTAGATTGTAGCATTTTAGAAATTTTTTATTCAACGCGTAATAAAATGTAATTGTGTACCCAATTTTGTGTTTGCGCTGCTCTTTTGATTTCCTGCCTAAATTTTCACAAAACCGACACTATTTAGAGACTTTCTAATTTTGGCCATTTGGAATCACCCAAAATTTTAGGCTACAACTTTTGCCATCCATCGGATCGAAAAATAGAGACCACTATGCGCAACCACCTCATCGAGAGTTACAACTTTATTATGCATTTCCTGTCAAAGTAACCATTTTCGAGCTATGACCCAATGTTTAAAAATACCCTTAAAATGTTAAACTTTCAGAAATTTTTACAATATAAGTTTTTTGCTTTCGGTAGGGGAGGTGAATAATGGAATTACGGTTATTTAACCAGTTAATTTCATTGTTTAGACCGTATATTTGTCGTGTTATTAACACTACGGGATGTGATCAGTGCAAAATTTAACAAAACTTTGCACTCAAATTTTAATTTTTGCCACATTTTCTATACAGATGTACACTGAAAATAGGTTTCTGTGAAATTTAAAATAAATTTCCTTGAATTTTGCACCACCAGATAGTGTTTTAAAATTCACAGAAATATTCCTTGAAATTCAAAGAATTATTTATTTAAAAGTTACATATTTTTGAAATTTCAAAGATAATACTTTGAAATTTCAAGAAATATTTCTTTGAATTTTAAAAGAATATCTAGTGGTGCAAAAATCAAAGAAATTTCTTTTAAATTTCACAGAATGTATTTTGAGTGTACGTAGGAATGAGCAGAGGGATTAAGAGTTAAGGCAGATTCCAAAATTTCGTCCTCCGGGCGTCAAGTGGATTTAAATATGCCTAGGCGAGGCTAACATGTGACCTAGCGTGAAAATCTGTCACCATTAACAGCGAGCTATATCAGTTAAGAACATGAAAATATTCACTAAGCGCAGAGTAGCAATACTCGCTCCGTTTTCCGTCACTCTGGGGGTTATTCATACCAGAAAAATTAATACAGGCTAGGATTTTTGGTGTAATCATTTTCCAGAGACACAAATCTCAGTTTTTAGTTGGAGACAGTTAGAATTATCATTTTGTAGAACTAAGATTCATCCAAAAATTAACAGGACCAGTTTATAGATAGATATTTAGATATAGACTCAACAATCTATCACACTGGTAGACACCAATTTAACGCAAATGATTTATTTTCTTCCCATATAGCATAAAAGTCACCAAAGGCTTTGTTTACAGGAAGAAATTTAGCAATTGTCCAAAAAGTATTTTTCACATAACGCCGTACCCCTTCCGTTTGATGTTGTTCCCGGCTCCACCCAAAATTAGGTCAACACATATTTTTCCCAAAGTACAACGGTCTGGTTCGATCTTTTTGGTCTAACCTTCCAAAGCGCTTATGTTGTGTACCTCATAGTCTTTTGATGACTCCCCTCAAAACTGCAGAATACAAACCAGGAAATATATGATGAGCAAAATACAACGGTCTGGTTCGATCTTTTTAGTCTAGCCTGCCAAAGCGCTGATGCCGTGTACATCATAGTCTTTTGATGACTCTCCTCAAAACTGCGGAATACAAACCAAGAAATATTTTAAAACAAGTAACGGAAACAATAAGGCTGACGTTGTACAGTTTCTATGAACTTTTATTCAACAAATAATATTGCTATGAAACCATTATCTAATAAGTTTTCTCAAACTATAACTAAATGATATACCTACAAAACGTTAAGTGAGTTTTAGTTATCTAATCAGATTGTGAATTTTTTACTGTTAATTTTAATTGCATATCAACAACAGCGGCTTTCAGTGAGAGTTGTAGTAAATTAGTTTTTGTTGATTGAGTAAGAAACGACCGATAACGTATTTTGACTTCTAACGACACTCATGTGTCTTGTCTGCGATGCAGTTTACAGAAAAAATACCGAACTTTCAATATAAATACATTACATTATAATATTATATGAAACAAAAAATAGAATAAATATATAATTAGATTTAGAAAATGATAAATAATGCACATTGAAACGAAAATATTTTGACACTGAAATTGCGGAATTCCTTTCGTTTCGTACAAAGCCATTGTAAACCATTATAAAAATGTTTTAGTGTTTCATAATTAGATGAGTTAATTTATACAGTATAGCAACATATATATAGCGAAAATTCTTAGATTTTAACATTATAATGCATCATTTACAATAAGATGCGTGCGCCAGGGCAAAATTATGTCACGCATCCAACTCAATTAGTTCGGCTGCACTATAGCTTAGCTGGACTACTATGGTACATTTTTGTAGCGTAGCTAGTCTTAATGTGACAAACAGGGACATTAGCTATGCTCTTCGTGACAAACGGAGCCTCCGGCTGAACTGCCAATTGAGAAATTTTATTTAGTATTGTGCTTAGTGAAATAGCATATTGTTCTATAGTATTTTCACATTAATTCTAATTCTAAGTTACACATTTTTTATAAAATATACAATTAACGTTTTAAGCTGTATGCTGCTTTTGGGTCATTATTTAGATACGTATAGAAAAACTTAATGTTCGCGTATTAAATAGTCTCTGGCTTAAGTTATAGGGCTCAGCTGAACGCCACGTGACAAAAGCACAGTCCGAGTCGACACTCGATGACAAATGCAAAGCCTAGCTAGGTATTCAAAATTTTTATAGTCGAGCTGGACTGTATGCGTGACATAGTAGCTAGCCCATTCGAACGCGTGACATAATTAGGACCATGCGCGCGCATCTTATTGTAAATAATGCATGATGGGCTTGATACCGTCTGACCATGTACGCCAGCCCGGTAATCTGGGCCCCATAAGTGAAGCAAAAACCTGACGTCTTATTAGCAATGTCGACAGTCACTAAATTATTTATAATACGAATAAATGCCTGTGAAATTTGTTTACTGGGATAATTGTGGAAATGACCAAAATAATCGAAAATAAACGAAGAAATACTTGAAAATATTGGCGGTAGCAGTAAAATGTATATACTGTTCTTACGGTTCTTTTATATATTAGCGTTCACTCCCATAACCGGATAGTAATTTAAAGCTACTAAAAATAAACGTTACTGAACTGTCATGGGCTGATTGGACTTCGCTAATTCTGAGCTAGCAATAAATAAATAGAATTTTCGGCCAACGTAACTTTTATGGGTGGAAGTGAAATGCATGCTATATATGCCGTTCTTAATATACTAAGCCTTAGTCTTAGCCTAAGCTATGGTCCCTATATAAATCATATACTAAGCGTAAGACTTAGTCTGGGGTAGCCGCTCCTCAAACCCCCTGCTCCAAGCTGTTCTTTTCTAACTTTAGAATGTCCGGCCCTGAGGGTGACATTCGCCGAATTTTCTGTTTGTTTTGTAGAAATGGATGTGGATTCCATATCGAGTATTCAAAATAGAGCCAAGGTAACCCTGCGGGGCCAAAGTGTAATGCATGCTATCTCGTACTCTATATACTAAGCCTTAGCCTAAACTTAGGTCTTTATACGAGACATTAACTCTTTAACGTCCGAATCAATTGGTGCACCATGCAATGTTTGAAAACATTAAGCCCACGCTAGGGATCGAACCCGTGTTGAAAAGTTGAAAATGGCGTATCTATAGAATTATTTATAGTCTCCTTCAGACTAAATGTGACCGAATAATTTGAGATCTTTGGTCTGTTGAGTACAATGCTTACATTTGTTGAAAGAACTACAAAATTATGATCACTTTCTGGAATGCGAAATGTAACTAAAAGTTTAAAATTAACAGGTGACCAAAACTGAAAATGATAATCACGAGCGTAGAAATAAAATTTTTCCAAAGTGAAGGACATTGTTTTTAGCACTGCTGGATTCCGATATTTATGACGGCGGAGGAGACGGTTCGGACTTCGAGCCATCTTTGATCAACAAATTGATCTAATATTTTATATTTTTTTAGATTTTTGATGATTCAGTTTAGTTCTGTTGGAGTGATTAGGGAGCCCTCGAGCCGCCTTTCATAATCTTGATCTGCTAGTGGTTTTTCGAGATATTGTTCTATTTCGCCAAACTCTGCATTAGAGAGACGCTCAATATATGTAGGGGAAGCATAAATAAAGCATGTAGAATTGCAGTCGGGACATGATTCAAAAGCAGGAAACGGAAATTAATCTAAAACGATAAAGTTTAAAATTTGCTTTGTGCCTAGTTATAGCACAGCGGCGCTATTTTCGAGACCAGAAAGTTATTTCCAATAATGTATCCAATCAGTTTACCGTAGTATTACGTCTAACATAGCTTAATTAGCATTACAAGCCTTTACATGCTGAACAAATTTTAACCATTTCACATGTGTTTTTAACACTTTGCCGCATACTGTTTCTCACACGGTACAGTCTACATTGTGAAGCGATACGCTTGCCATGTTTGCTATGCGGCCTGCGTTTGCACGTGCATTGTTATTCGCCCGCCTTGCGACGTTCCTTAAGGAACCGAGAAACAGCTCATATATACCATAGTGGCTGGCATACGATGTCGGCAGCCAAACGATACCGGTTCAATCCGCCGTAGCGCAAATATTTGTTCAACGTTGCACGGAATATAAACTAATTCATGCAGCAAAGACTTAAATCATCAATCCGCCGTTGCGCAAATGTTTGTTCAACGTTGCGTGGAATATAGACTAATTCATGCAGCAAAGACTTAAATCACGTGAAAGCCTGACCATATTTTTGAGAGCGAAAATCAGTCGAATCGATTCGAACATCAAAATATTAACTATATCATCGATTTGTTCACAGCGTCGCTATACAGCACGAAATTTGGCCGTGAACACTGAATAATCAATATTCAACCTTGATAGGCATTAGGGAACCTAATATAAGCAAAATGAAAATCGCCAAAATTCTGTTCAGGAACTACATATAATTTCGACAACTTGGATTTGGTTTTGCATTTTTCTGTGGGCGAAAAACCGAATAAAATTCAGCATTTTTCCGTAACAAGGGTTCACGATTCGATCTCGATTACAAAACAGGACGACGGGTTAGGTCACCTTAAGTTTACTCACGCATGAAAATTTTGGCGTGCGGCCCCACCTGGTTTTATTCGACCCTGGGCCGAGCCGAGCGGCCAACACGTGTTTACAAATAGGATGGATCACACTGAAAATCTTCGGACCGTTCTCACCCTAGTCAAAAATCGAATGATTAGTTCAAACAAAATCGATAATCTTGGGTTCGTTTTAAGAGTTTTTGCCGCTTTCATTTCGTGTTTATATCTTCATATCGCCTGTAGCCCATGTATATATCGACCGGACGCGCAGGGCCGGATTTACCAGTACGCAGGGTACGCAGCTGCGTAGGGCCCCCCGGTTTAGAGGGCCCCCGGCTCAGAAGCCTGAAGCAGAACAGTGACCATGTAACCATATATATGCATTATGTCTTCTGTTTCTCGCTTCAGACGTTACACTTTACACGATAGTCTATACACGATAGTCTCACGCGCTGAGGATTTACATGTCCCTTGCTGTAACCGTTTGCGGAGCTGAACGATCCTTCTCTCGCTTGGCGATGATTAAGAACAGTTTGAGATCCACGATGACACAGGAACGCCTAGACGCTCTGGCCGTGTTGTGCATCGAGCACGACGTGACAAAGAATTTGGACTGCGACAAAGTCATCCATAATTTCGCGAACTTGAAGTCTAGACGCGTAGCGATCTAAGGTAACAGTTTTGAACAGATCTGGGCTATTTTGTTATTTTTTGTTATTCTTATTGTCATTATTATCATTGTCATTGTTATTCTAATTCTCATTGTCAGGTCAGTACGGCTAAATTTTGCATTGCTTTCTTACGGGGACGTTTCAACAGCTACAAGGGCTATTATCTTATTAATCTACAAGGGCCCCCCCGGCCGAGTTCTGCGTAGGGCGCCCCTAGATGGAAATCCGGCACTGCGGACGCGGGCTGTATCCGATAACAAACGGGCCGTGCTGGATCAAAATTTTGCAGCTTCGGGCAGGCCGGGTCAACATTCATTTTCAACGCACCGGGCCTGAACTAGCCCAAAAGTTACAGCTGCGGCCGAGCCGATATAGATTTTTAACGGGTAGGACCGAACTCAGCTCCGGGCCGAACATACCTTGATATCCAACGAATCCGATGTAACCTCTACAACATAATGAACGTATTTTATTAACTTTCGTCCTCAAATTGTTGTAACTTAACTCAAAACAGTACAGTAACCGTCTTTCAAATTTCGAAGTGTATATAAAAATAAAATTATGCTGTACCTCTACTATAATACATGGTTGATGAACTGAAAACGAAAATTTCAGAATTATTTGGATTAGAAGTAAACAATACACTCTGGATAATGGTGGAACTTTGTGCAGAAACGTTTTTAACAAACAAAAATTGAAGATAGCTGCGCTATCCTGTGGTAGTGTTCAAAATGCAAAACCCTTCGAGCTGCAACATCCAATGACCGGTAATAAACGATATACACTAAAAAATAATTTGAAAAAAGCAATAAAAATTGTGCTGACTTGAGCTTACAAATCTCCGAAAGATAATTATTATTGCCGCTTTGGAATCAGCGCTTTAAGGTTTTGAGAAGATTATTATCATGTTGATAACTGCGTTGCAAACATTTACGCGCAGTAGCCGGATATATATGGTTAAATATTATGTAGTACAATAGAATATACTTGTACGTATTGAAAATCAATACATGTGTAGTTCGTCCAAGACGTGAAGGCGACTTAGCTCTGAGCTATATAATTGTTTCAGAAACAGTATGATAAATCTGACCATTGTCATGAAATGACATTGTATCTGGTTGGTTTCAATGCCTATACTACATTACAGTGCTATAATAAATTTTTATGAATCAATCACTCAACCAATCTATCGAATAAGTACATTTTACATCGTTCATTAGTTACTGAACGCCAATGATTTAGTTAATTACCCTATACATGATAATTAGATTAGCTAATTGTTTAGTTACACTAAGCTAATTATCATCTACAGTGATCATATTGTCATATAAATGAACATCTCATATTGGATTTAATTGCAATAATGATCACTACAGACTAGAGTCATAATGAAAACGATTCTTCACAATATATTTGCGGACATTTTTTCAAGATTAATAGATAAGGACAGACGGTTTCGATTTTTTCACCTCGAAAACAAAAACGCTTTGCTTCGATCCGCTCAAAAATGATTTGCTTCGCTCTGTTCAAAGATTTCGCACGCTGACAATTGTGTTGTCTGTACTTTAGATTATCGCTTTTCTTTCATTTATTTGTTTCGCATCGTTCTTGTAGCGGTTCAACTGGCTCCAATTACATATATTCATACCGTGACAAGCTTTTTGTTTAACTTAGTTTGCCGCAAATGTTTTGCACGGTGCGTATTTCTGCGTGTTATGGTCATTCACTGTGCATTGGTCTTTCAAAATATCGTGTTTTTGCCGATACTTTCGTGCAGCTAGAGCATCCGGGTGCACCCGTTTCAAAGTGTCATTATCAAGCAGACAAGGACTGGATTTACGGCTTTGAAATTTTTTGTTCGACAATACATGAAAACCTAAATTTATGCTATAGATATATATCCTGGTGCGACGTGTTGTCATGGTTCGTTGGAGCGTCAACATGCACAGTTCGACATAAGTATTAGACAAAAACAGTGATATAGGTGAGATAAACGAGAATATATGTTAGATAAATTTCATAGCCCGAGATAAATGTGTGGCTATTAACTATTAACGAATCTGTACCCAAAACTGGATTAGTGAAACATACATGAAGCTTTTAGTCAGCGGTCAGTGCAAAATTGAAAAAAGACAACAACAACTGAATGTCATCGAATGCAAAATAAAATATTAGAAAAAAAGATCATAAAATATGTTTATTTATAATCACTTTTTTATATGTTTTAAAATAAGAGTAATAATATATACTAATATTATATCATTTACTGGTGTTATTTTTATTGGAAATTATTACATTAAATCTGTAAAAAAATCGGTATAACAGTGATCAATAGTCATAAATTTGAAACTTATAAGCTTTATTATTTATATATATTATTTATATATTATTTATATATATATTATATTATATATTATATATATTATTTATATAGTTTGTTGTGTTTAATAGAATATTCACCTACTGCAAACTGCAAACTGCAACGTATTTATTACAATTATGTATTGTGCAAATTATAAGCTACACAATTCATTCATGATAAACATAAATGCCAAAAAATTGTTTTCTAAGAAGTAGTTGTAAGTAGATTAAAGTGCGTCAAATATTGCACATATTCTAGCGTGAGTGGCTCGTTAATGCGACGGATATTTCCAATGGTTCGATGCTAAATGGTTTTGTTTATGTGCAATTGTTCAAATACTGCAGTAATATTGATACATTAGTTCTACAATTGCTAAAAGCATGTTATCTGTTCTTAATGAACAGTTTAAACTATCGGGGTTCATAGTCCGTTGATTTATAGAGTGAAGAAGTATATGGTTCCGGCGAGGGGGGTTGTTGTGGTTAGACATACGTAACCAAAATTTATTCACATTCTCCTCAATTTCTTAATAATAATTTTCCTTTTTTTCCTGAAGTAATGCAAAATTTGAGAAATCAGCAACAAATTTGTTGTATTTAAAGCTGTGAACGCTCAAACCATACCTAAACTTAGCTTGACGACTACAATGATATCGTGAGATATTATAGATAATGTATACTTTGACCCATTAAGTTTACAATATTATATAAATCGATTGCTTTAGGTATATCGTCAAACATAAAAGAATATGAATCTCCGAAAAAATTACATTAATAATATATTTTAGCGACATTATAGACTACAATTCTGGTGAACACGTTAGTATACAATCATGAGTGTAGCACGTTGAGGGTATAGAGAGTGTGGACCGACCCATCACTTTTGGAGAAAATGAGTCGGCGGCATTCCCAATTTTCGGATAGCGCCCCCGACTTTGAAGTAGTATACTGCCACCCGATATGCGATTAGTAATTACACATAAACTGCATGTTATGAACAATATTACTTAATAATAATAATTACATCACTTACACATAATTAATAGTTAATAATAATTTACATATTCTGCATGTGATGAATAATATGAAAAACATGTAAAAAAATCTTTATATAGAACGATAATTTGCCTAAATCGAACCTGCCATATAATAATCAAATATTTTAAGACAATATTCTAGTTGATAAAATTAAATAAGTTGATCTTAAACGAAAAAATCATTTTTCATTGGAAATCTTGGATAACCGTGTAATGTTATAATATTACTCTAAAATGAACTCTTTTAATGTAATGATATTATAGTTGAGACTATTTTTCTTTACTTGTTAGTTTAATATGTACACTTTATATCACACGCTGTGCAGCGTCAAATACAAAATTGACGGTTACGTTTCTTTTATCATACAAATCTTAACTATTACAATCAAAATCAGTTAGATTGAATTTTGGTGTAAAAAAGCGTTTTCGTAAACGCTTTGACCTTTTTGTGAAATTGAATGAGATTTTTCAGTTGATAACAGATTTGTTTTCTTTCAACAATTATGATTACAGAATTGTAGCCGACAGACGTAATCTATATGTTATTGTTTTAAGGCAGAATTTGATATTAGTCAAGTGTTCTTAGTCTATGTAAAACAATTGGTTATGGAGAAAACTTCAAATCAAATAGAGCTTCCACTAGTGTGGGGAACGTGACATGCATATCGAAAACAAACGTCTGGTGCTCAGTGTAAACTTAATCTAACTTTTATTTGGACGTATTCTTTTAGGAAAGAGAAAGAAAACTCACGCTAAGGGGAGAGTTGACTAAATGATACGTTAGGAATGTAACAAATTTAACATGACCTGGAAATTTATACATAACTTTGACGGCACGTTACAAACTAATGAATATAAAAAACATTTCCATAAAAATTTAATCAATTCTTTCTATATTTTCGGTTCTGTCGCAGTTTTCTGTTCACTTGTGGATTGAACGCCAGTGTGGTGCAACACTCACTGAACGAATTGGATGCAAAAGGATAAACATCGGACTGATGTTACACCGAACTATCAGCATTCGGCGACAATTCATTCCAAGACTAAACTATCGGACAACACCGATATTAAACATGGCAAAACTTGAGACTGTTAAAAAAACTATAGTCAGACAAATTAGTTTCGCCTAGCTGGCGTATTAATCGGAAAAATATACTTTCTCAGACAATTTTGATGTTTGCTGAACTATCACAATAACCCATTCCTTGAGGTAACACTTAACACCGAAAGGACATTTTTATTGGCTCTATTACTATTTGATACAGAATTAGTATTTAAGAACAGAAATCGAAAAATTTTGCTTGTTCTTTGAAAATGGCATTAACGTTTCGGGCCAGATAACCCTGAAGAGCGTTACGTTATATCGTTAGAAAAAGAACAACTTTTTGTGCGGGCGTTCGGGGGCCAATTTGCGCATGAATTTCTTCTTTGTCATTTGCCGCAAAATTTCACAAGTTCGCGGTAATCTATCCGATATATACGTGTATTGCCACGGCAGTGTACCAAGATCACATTTTTCCAAGTATATGGATCGATATTTAAGTTCAGTTGGACTTTCAGATCATAACATAAACTTTTTTCTCCAATGGCAGTTGTCATACCAGAAATCATACATTATTTGGTAGAATCTAGATGTAACGAAATAAAACTTTTCGTTGTACCGTAATAAGTACCTGTAATTAAATTCAATGTAGGTGCACAATCCATTGCTTGACAACATTATTAGATAATATTCAGAGCAATTAGTTCAACCAACCTCCTTCATTTTGGTTTTACAAACAATTACATAAAAGAATTTGATGGAAAGTCATTTAAGCATAAAGAACTATAAATTTCAGCATATTTAGATATGTAATAGCTAACTGGATTCAGTGTAAGATCATAGGTGTCTATACGGGGTGGAGGGCTAAAAGTCTTACCTGTTACGAGCGAAAATTATGTACTAGGACCAGTTCTGGCCCTAAGGGATCCCAGCTGCACCACCATTTTCCTAACGTGGTGCCCGGACAACCCCGGCTTCTACGACTCCCCGGTGATCTACGCGAAGACCTAAGGGAACCGCTTAGCTTAGTAGGCTGCCGGCGGGTTAACCAGGGTGTTCGGCCTGGCCCCTATTCTGGCCCACGTATCTAGTGGCATGAAGGTCCCCCGAGGGAGAGTCAACCCCTAAGCCTGCTCACAGGTAATAAGGCTGACTCGCCTTTCCCTCAATTCCATTTATACCCTAAATGGGGGCGGGATTCCTTGTGTTAGCCTGGTACGCGAGAGCCTACTCCTGACGGCAAACTTGGGTGGTTCCACAAGAGGATTCTTGCTGGGTCAGTAACTTAAGGAACACCTGGAGCTCAATCCCCAGGGTTTTTGTCTAGTGCGAGTAAATTTGAGTAAAGTTGTGCACCAGTTATTCAACAAGCCTAGCCATGAATTTCGGAACTACCTACGTTGTGAAATTTAGCCTTAGGTTCTCTTCTGATTCACGACTTCGGATCGCTGGCTAAATCCCTACCCTACGCATATATCGCCGATTACCAGTTTCACACGTTAACACTTTATTTGAATAAATGACGAATTATTACATTGAGTAATCAAGATGGATTATGTACACCAGAATACATGGGTGCCTCGCAGGGCACCCCGTGATATAATTACGCACCACACGGGTGATGTGAATCCTGGTTGAACCCTGCGTAAAAATTGATCCATTTGGTGTCCACAATTTGTACCCTATGGTCCGTCTTACCCGCCTGACAGGATGTAATAGTGAACTTTCCTTGCCGACCGCTTGGTGGCTTCGCATATGAAATTCTACGCCATTTGGCACTCTCCTGCCTATAATTTCCTTTCACTTTGTACGCCCTTTCGTATTATGTCATGAGGCCGGACGTCAGCTGCGGGTTACCTGCAATGAAAGTTTGTCACCAGCTCGGTGTGCGTCAGGGTCAGCTTAAAAACGGGTCGTGATCAAAAGGGGGAGGCGCTGCCGCGCCTCCCGAATTTCGGCTGTCTCGTAATGATAATGAATTTGACACGAAAAGCTGGCTCTGCATCGAAACCCACCGTGTCTAAACGGTTTATGGGTCCGCGCCTATAAATTTCTTTCACAGAAAACTTCAGGAAAACAATCGCTTTGTAGTCTTCTCATCTCAGGGCCGTCGCTCAACTAATGGGTGCGAGCACAGGAGTTTCCTCAAAATTTGGCCTTGACTACACGTGGCAGCTGACTCCGTCTCGTTCCTGTTTCGGGTCACGCTCCTCTCCGAGCGCCTTTAATTTAGCCGAAGGCCCACAGTCATTCGCCAGCATGGACAGGGCACGTGCTGCCGCACCCTCAACGAATTGCTCAGTATGAGTACCCAAAGAGTCTGGTTGTGATCTAAGTTTAAAAACATTTCAGATACCCCTGCGTGATTAGAATAGAAAATTTGTAAAAACATGAGCGACGGGACAACAACGTGCGAAAGGTCCCGATACGTCACTCCCTATGGAGTGACCGCATCGACCAATCGCTAGTTGTTACAGTGTTAAAATTGCACGACGGAGTGCTCTACCGTGTCTAAACGGCCTGAGACCCATCTTAAATTTTTGGGGTTAGTTAACTGACATTTTTTTCGGAGCGGCCCGAAACTCAGAATAGTAGCTCAACTTTTGGGGCTAGCGTCAGGGGTTCCGTTCTTAATTTTCTCTTTCAATTGCTCCACGCATGCAAATGACTGCGTCCGTCCTGAGCGGATCGCTCTCTCTCTCTCTCTCTCTCTATCTCTCTCTTTTCCCATTATTGGGTCTTTAAGGCGTGTGACCTGGAGTCATTCTTGTACTTCTCCTATACTTAGACTCGACTCTAGCTATGACTTCGAGAACGGGCGCGGATGGAGCATGAGTCAAAAGAAGCTCCATTGTCCTCTGTAAAATCGATTGAAAATCATAACGTTTTTGATGCCAATTTGTGGCGGAATCCTAAACTGATCCAGGAAAATTATTACAGCCTTCTACCGTGTCGAAAACGGCCTGGAAGGCTGGGTTTTCTGAAACGACCTTACGGGGATTGATTTGCTGAAACGCTCAGGGCTCAAACGCTCGAAATTTTGATGGGGGCCTAGCACGGATTCTCATAAGCTCAAACTATCCGCTGTCTCAGTGGTTGACTCCAGTTCAACACGCTGTTAGCCTTTAATTCCGCACCTAAATTCAAAACCTGACTCCGAGACCTAAACTCAAAACCTTGGTTTGAAACCTACATTCAAAACCTTACCCAACCCGCGTGATTTCTATTCCCCATTCACATCACAAAAATTTTGAATCTTTTCGCCCCCGGGTCTAAGATAAAAATGGCGACCCGGCGAGCGGGGAACCAGTCGAGATTTTGGAATTTTCCTAACAAATTTGGCGTGCGCATTGCTCAACCGCGTCGGAACCGCGCTTACGGGTGCGCGGGGCATCCGTTGGACGCACCAGCACCCGCAAGGGCGACTCCTGCTACTTGAATTTTGAACACTAGGAAACCCCCCAGGGGCAACTCCGTCCCGTTTCTACACGGTAAGAGCCACCCCTGGTCAATCAAACGAAACCAAAAACGAAAAACAAAATTTTGGAAATTTCAAAGAAAAGGCGACAACCGCCTGCACAAAAGAAATAAGCAGACCACTGGGTCTGCGCTAAACTCGACTGGCTCCGACGCTGCGTCGAGCCATCTCCTTTTATACCCTATGTCTACCCCCCTTCTATATAGTTTGGACCCTCTGGCTTGCTTCAATGTATCATTTCAAAATTTAAAATTTAAAATCGCCAAGACACACAGTTACAGTGTAAACTATAAAACAATATCTAACCGAAAACGCACAAAGAAAACGTATGCAGTGCCTATATGTAGCGACGTCAACAACTAGCGGCCCGACAGCAAAGCTTGGGCACATCACTCACAACAGCCCCTCTACCAGCCAAAACATCGACAGCAATGGACAGTGGCCGAAACGTGCCAAGAAAGGCACGTAAACAACTAATCCTCGCGCTGGTAGGCGCGAGGTTTTCAAAAAGAGAATTTATACGAGCGCTCAGGGCGCTGGCGATGCATTAGGTTTAGGACGCGTTTTTAATCATTGCGAGCGGACGGAGAACAGTAGGCGGCCGGGAGCGGGACCAGGTTCAGCTCTGGCTGGTCGCCTACTGGTGAAAATGTTAAATTTAATATAGCTCCCACGGGTGGCCTGTTAGAGGCCGTTTTGTGTGGCGAAAACAGAAAATTTTAGTGTTCCGATGGGGTTATCTAGGTCCTGCGCGGACCGGTTAAGTTAGGAGGCCCCGGTTTTCGGTTAGATAGTTAGGGTAAGACCCTGTGGAGGTGCTGAGCTTGAAAAATTAGGGAGTTTTGGTTATCTCTGAGGAGATAGGGGACCTTGAAAATTGGATGTTTAAACGCCTACTTAGGGGTCCCTAAGTACTTACCGGTGAGGACCAAGTTGGCCCGAACACAAAATTTTGAAGCCTTAGGGGACCCTATTAACGACGTGGTAAGCCTACCTGGCCCTGGATATCCAAAACAATTAGAATTTTGCTTTTAAGTAGGCCCTATGAAATTTACGGTGTAGATAGGTTCTGTTGGTTGTCTTTCCTGAAACTTTGATTTCTCACCCTACTCCTTGATTCAGTAGGAGGCTCTCCCGCCATATCAGATACAAAATAGAATAAAATACACAATGCATTACCAACACAGTTAGGTTATTCAATTTACACAGGGCCGACCGGATACCATACTTAGTGTCACAAGTATTCCGTCTTGGTGCCAAAATCACCCCGTGCACCTCGGGCGGGTGGAGCGTGACGATACAACGGATTACAAGAACAGTACATTTTTATTTTTATAACAACAGCAATGAATAGTACACAATATAGTACCCGAGTCACGCTCCACCGGTATCCGATCGCCCGTCGCACCCATATTCCCGACTTTGACCTTAATTTAGCTGATTTTCCTTAATTAAATGTCTTGTTGAAATCCCTAAAATTGTCGGGCTGTTACATAATGGTTAATAAAATCAAGCAATCGGTTTTCTGTGTACCATTTTTACTTAAGTGCAAAAATTAACTAGTTTAATCTTTAATTGTTATCCATCTTGCGTTTCAATCATATAATAAATCCGTGAAAATACTGATAAAAAATTTCCCCTTCAACAGGCTTTCCTTCAAACCGCTTCAGAAATCCAAGGTTCATTGATTTTATTCGTCTACAAAAACAATCTGTAGTTTAAAAACGTATTTTTCATGCAATAAACATGCAAAACTATTAGACAAAGCATCAGCAGGTGAAGAATTCCCAGAAACCGTTGTAACTGAGTAAACCTTTCCTCACAATACGTCATTAACCACGGAATTATATGGATAACAGCATGAAATACCTGGTATTGCCATAAGCACAACTGGGTATATCTATGTCATTGTTTTTGGTTCTAAGGTTTCTGTAAATTCGAGTCGGTTTAAGTGAATATTCTTAGAAAAATACTTAAGCCTAATTCTTTTGCGGGATTCAGAGCACTATGGCCATTTGTACTTTTTGATCTTCAGCAGCTACAAAGGTTATTTTCATGGAAACAATTTTAATACTTGTAAATACCATATATATTTCTCAACATAACATCTGCTGATTGAATGACAAGCTTGGATTGAAAACAATAATGTTAATATTACTCTGTTTTCACGTTAAAATGTCACCGCGGTTTGGAACTCTTGTCCTCCTGTGGTCGTGAATCTATCGCATAGACAGTCAGGGTCACAGCCATATCATAACCAGCTTACGGTGGTGTACGACACACCCCTAGCTACTACAATTTTTGTTTACCGTGCCATACACACCCTTAGCTACCAATTTCGAGCGAATTACATTAACAGACGCCTTCTGGAGCCAATGCTGCGCTTTAGTCAGTTATGCTGCGTAGTTTTTCAAAAGTCGCGATATTTGTATCTAGACCATATGCATGTCATTGAGATTATGCCGCACACCGTCAAAAAACTACAAAGAAGATAAGGTGTGCTTTAAAAATGGCAATACCACTAGCTATTTTAACTATTCGCAATTTACAGCAGGAATAATTGATGAAAATATAATCTTAGTTGCTGTGGATTAACTTATTGCTGAGTTTTGTTACGGTTGCACATATGACAGGTAGGTGCTCCACACCATGTTTGCTTCTATTTACGATTTAGAGACAGGTTCAGCGTGTCAAAATTATAAAAACTGTGCTGTTTGAATCTTTGACAAACGCTCGCACTTTAGAGTTAAGAAGCGTTATGCAGCTCAGTTAGAGTTTAGCGTTTCGAGTTACGCTTTTTTAAAGTTTTGAGTGCATGGTTTCTTCACCCATGTATATTAATTTATTGATGGATTTTTAGTTGATGGTACTAGAAACATGACATAACTTTGAGATAACATGAACATAAGTTTAATATCAGTCCTGGGATAAACAATACGCGGGTTACTAGAAAGGAACTGAAATTCGCTGAAATTTTTAACTAATTTGCCACAAAGCTACTGGAACATCAGGTTCACTGGAAAAATATAAAAAATGACACTATCAAAGGTCCTAAGGTATCTTATCACAATTAGAGATTGTCACTTGCATGCAATTTCGTACAGGTGATTCCGACCTTCCTGAATCTAACTATCAGCGGATTTCAATTTTTAATGATGATTCAACAGTTCTCGTTAACGAACGGAAGCCTGTTCAGCCAATATATGATCACGTACACGCAGAACCTATTAGTAACTAACGCTAAAAGTTATTTGAGTAAAATCGGTTACTTCATTCCCCATATGTTTAAAATAATATTATAAAATTCCAAAGTAAAATGGCCATAAATGTAATTTAACAGGGACAATAAGACAACCTGCATATTTATAAATTCGCATCTACATCGAACACATAAAGAGAAACATTTTGAGCCAACGGTGAAACAGATATGATCATCCTTTACTGAGTTATGAGGATTAGAATATACACCTTAATCATTTGCCTAGTTATGCGATCTTAATTAAATACATTACTTCCTCAGTAACTGGGAATAAAATTGAGTTGCGTAATGCGTGAGTCCACTTTAAGTGCGCACACCAAGTTTATTTCTGCTGTCAAAATCACGAATTGATTGCTCAAAAATTCGCGTTGATATTTTTCTATCGGTATTCGCATCTTTGCGAACGCGACCATGGGCTCTGCGATGTACAATAGAATTCATGTTCGCGCGCATTTCTTCATTTTTCACGTTTGTCCTCGTAACAAAGAACAAGCCACATGTACACACCTAAAGTGGACTCACGCGTAACACAGAAAACAATTTGATTACACGTGGCTGGGTATACATGTAGTTGCGCAGATTCATAACGGAGTTTGGGGATGAGCGAAAATTGGGAAATGGAAAAGTCTGGTGGAGGTGCGAAATTAGGATTTTAACCATGGATTTTAACCCTATGATAATATTACCCATTAGGTTTTGTTACCAGGTTACCTAAACTTTGGAGGGTGGGGGATGCATCCTTCGTAATTCCCCGCCATGGTCTGCGTTGATGTGCGCACGCAGTCTAGTCCTATAATAAAATATTAATTCCGAAATTACTAATATCCTCTGCTTGTTCTAGCACGTATAATATAGCAGACAAGTTTTCACAAAATTGGTACGTCTGACGCCTAGTAATGCTTCGTCCAATCAATCAATCAATCAATCAATAAATCAATCAATCAATCAATCAATCAATCAATCAATCAATCAATCAATCAATCAATCAATCAATCAACCAATCAATCAATCAATCAATCCATCCATCAATCAATCAATCAATCAGTCAATCAATCAATCAATCAATCAGTTTATTAGGACTTTCTGCCAGTAGTCGAGAGATCAGCGTAACAGCGGTTGCTCTGACCTTAAGGCCGTGATCGCGATCCCGAAACTCAGGCAATGGCTTACCAATTCTCGTTACTGGTAAGATGAAAAAATGTGCAATTTAGAATGTAATAAACGGGTAGAAGAATACAAAACAACACGTATTTTAATACTCTTAATAAAGTTTAAACAAAAAGGGAGAAAAATCTCTACTATTTAAGTCATAGGTTTCTTGTCGTACCTAAGGAAATTGGCAAAAGTTGAGTTTTAAGAGCATTTCTGGGTTTTTTAAAATATGAGGCTTTGGCAAGGAGCAATTAGTTTGTTCCATTGATTTATAATGCGTTATCTAAATTTGTGATCCAAGCATCTTTTTTACTTAACTTTGCTTGATGATCTCTCGTAATCCTAGCCTCCAGTATTATATTCAATAATAGTATAGTATTCGCCAATAACCAACCTAATGGAGGTTATTTGGAGTTCGATATTGTTTAGACGATCGGCGGTGGTCATTGTCAAGCCGATGAGAGTTGCTGCTCGTTTAGATTCAGCAATTGACTGACATGAGTGGCACAGTATAGCGATAATATCATTGGGTGCTAAGGACTTCAACTAGTGTTGTGTCGATACCTGCGCAACTATAATGGATCCAAGATGCACAGCGATCACATTTGAAGCATTCGTAGCCTTCTTTCGCCATACATTCGCAGCAAACTGACGATCGCATTATTCCAGGTGTTTTACGAATATTTGCGCCAGACAATGTTGTGGTCACAAACGAAGATTCTGTGGCCGTATGAGCGGCAGCGCTGCATTGTTGAGGCATCGGAGACTGCATTTGTGGAACCCGGGCTATTGTTGCTTTTAAGAGTTGATTGCCGAAAATGGGCGTTGTGACGTTTGTAATGTCTGATGCGTGACGGTCGGTGGATGGCTAATGTTTTTCGGAACCAGGTAAGTGACCGGTGTCGAATCTACGATTGTCAAATATCGACAAAAATCTTGCACAAGATGATTATGACAAGTTGTATACTGTTTGCTAGGTTTTATATTGTGTACATCAGGAATTAGTAATTTGTTAACGTATAAGTCCTAATTGTCTTATTATTATTTTGTCGCTTTTATCAATCAGGTTTCTGGATGCAATTGGGTTAAACAACTATTCGTTTCAATAATTTGCCCAATTTTTTGTTTCAAGATTTTTGGCGATGCAATATATGGTACCTTAAAATCCGAGACAGGCCTGCGCGTCTGTCTCAGATTTTGTTTCATTCTATCACAATTTATGTGCTCTGTTCTTGCAGTTGAAAGATGAAAGCGAAAAGTCGTTATATAACTCTAATCCTAATCTTGCTTGTTTTAAGAACATCAGAAACATTTGTAAGAGAACATAATGTTGTCTAAAGTACCTTAGTGAAATCATTGGGGTAGATCAGCGTAATCCTTCAATTGGTGAGACCGACGGGATTTTCAATTGATTTTCAACAACGTGATCTACCGCAGACGTGATGGGTATGCTTCGACGATACCGCACACTTTACCGTTCTGGTCGCATTGGCCAATGTCATTGTTCACGAACCGTCTTCTTCGTTAACAACGACGAGTACCCCCGATGTTCAGTCGTTCTACTTGGGTCTGCAAACAAGCCGTCGAGTAAGATATGTCCATTCGAAGGGCGCCCAGCAGACCCTTGCAATCAAACAACTACGATACACCGCATTTTGGCACATCGGTCGGTCACTTACGTGACGCTTCAAACGAACAGGGAGGTATATAAGGTATATAGTTAGGGAGTCGGAGCCCATCAGCTTTTAAGCTGTATGGTGGAGATGAGGAAGGCCGTGACGGAGTAGGCACAGCCAATGACGATGTCACCCTGATTCAGCAACCCGGTGGCAATTAACAATATTTGGCGCAAAGAATTTCCAGCAGGCAAGCAACTACCCTCCAGTGTCTTTTGCTGGTTGCTGGCGATGTGGAACGGAACCCGCGGCCAATCAATTTCACCGCGATGTCGAAACCTGAACTCCAGCGATTACTTCAATTGCTCAAAGACGATGACGATGACTTCGCCATGCCACCAACAAAACGCTTGATAATCGACGCTCTCGAGCAAGAGAACAAGAAAACTGTTAAATTGGCCTACGATCAAATGCAACGATTCCAATCGGTCATCGGCACGGCTGATGCAAAATCGACAACGATCAAGCTTCTGTTTTTTTGTGAATCCGACGTCCTGGATGGGTCGAACTTACAGAACAATTGCTAGATCAAGCACCATTCGAAGTTCGAAAACGCAGTATCCTTCGAGCTCTACCGATGCACACGATCACAGACAGTGGTACTAAGGCAACCGATTCTTTCGATTCCATCAAAGCAACCGTTCTGGCTCATCTCGGCGAAAGTAAAGATCGCAAACTTCGCAAGGTCCTCGAAACGCAACAGCTCGGCGATCGTAAACCGTCAACGGCGCTGCGACATCTGCAACGTCTTGCACCGAATAGCGCTCAAATGATACTCCGGGAAATGGCAGCACTCCGTCCCGACTGCGGCAGCAGGCGGAGTGAACACTATTTTCGTGGCCGCGCCTGGTATAGGACGTTTTTGGGTGGATAGCGGAAGTGTTAGTAGCTTCCTACCGCTCTCATTTACCAACTGTGTGGTCCGGTCAACGACACCCAAGTTTGTCACAGAAAATGGTAGTCCATTCAAGTTTAATGGTACAAGATGCCTGGCATTTCTGTTGCCGGGATTACAACGAAGGTTTCGGAGGATTTTTCACGTAGCGGACGTTTCAACGCCTATTCTCGGTTATGATTTTCTCAATAACTATGGCCTCGCTATCGATTGCCTCCATAATCGTTTAATCCCGGTGGACCAAAACCTACCCTTGAACAAAGTCAACGGTGGGCAAGCTACAGTATGTAGCACAGCAACGGTGCAGACACAGACTGTAGCATCTCACTACGCTAGTGAGTTATTTCTGATGCAAATTGTCAATCGTCCTCGAAATACACTTAATCGAGTCGCAAGTCATCTGAATAGATACAATGATATGCTGTGGGATGCATATAACAACAGTCAATTGCCTAAAAACTGCACGGTAATACGGATAGAACCGTTTGCCAGCAGTCATTTTCGCGATGGTCTACATCTAAACAAACGTGGCACGGATAAATTGGTGAATATTCTGGTTAATCAGTTTAGTGTTTAAGGGGATTAATATTTGTTACGTCATATGTTTTTGTGGTGTAAATTGAGGTATATATGTCTGTTAAACAACATTGTCATTTTTATTTGTTTTCGCTTTTACGTATTGGCGGTATGTACGGAAAACTTGTTTTTTAATGAAATTAAGTTTATCTGTGACGTAAATAGTTTTGTTCTCAGGGTATATATTTTGACAAGATTACGAATATACAGATTTTGTGGCTTAGATTATACTAAAGACAAGGCAAGTGGTGCCAGTTATGATAAAATTAAATCAAAAGTTATGTGAAAAATTAGACGGTTTAAATATAAGATCATGATGAAGTTAAAGTTGCGCTTTTAATAAAAATTTTTTAGAGTAAAGTGTAAATGTTATAAACATACTAGCCATACGTATAATACTTAAATGTATTGTGTTGTTAACATATGAATTTTTAAAATGATGTTTTTAGGAACGGTTTTTCGGTTGCGTTTTTTTAAAGGTTGCTTTATCAACCTCATTTGGACGCAACTCTGTTATTAAACACGTCTAATGCCGAAAACGTTGAAAAATTATATAAACGATGACTTAAAAAAACTTAAAACTTTAGGTTCCACCTTCTGGAAGAGGGGTTATGTTGACGTAGGCGGAAAAGATAGGCTGTAGCTATCCTATTTGAATATTAGTGAGTCAGTTGTTGAGTATGAAATAGCATGGGTATTTTATAATAGTGTTTTTAAGTAAGCTATAGACTAGATAAAGTTATGTAAGAACTAGGAGATATAAGAGTATAGGACAAACTGTATGGTGATTAAGTTTAAGTAACTAAGTTTCTCAAATAACAGTAAATAAGCCTATTATATGTGGTTGTATTATTATTCTATTGTATCTTTGTTATTGCATAATTCTTTTCTAACATCACTCCTCAAAGGACGATGTGGGTACAGCAATGCGCAAATGTGTTGGTTTCTGTTTATCCAAACTCATATTTTTGTCTTTTTTATTCTTTGTAGATTGGGTTTTTTATACACACTTGGTCAATAAAACTTAAAAAAATAATTTAGTAAAAAATAATAATTTGGGTGAACAATGGTTCACACAAACGTAAATCAATCGATATCATTCGGTGTTCAAGCCAATCGATCTGAACGACAACGTTACACACCCGATGCAACACCATGTACTTACAACCGGCATTCCTTGTTTTGAACGGCCTCGAAGACTGTTCGGTGACAAACTTCAAATCGCCAAAGAAACATTCCAAAAGCTCGAATCATAAGGCGTCGTTTACCGTGGTGAGTCCCCGTGGGCCTCTCCTATACACATGGCTCCTAAAAACGATCCTATTATTCCCTGGCGGAAATGTGGTGACTACAGGCAACTCAATGAGCGAACAATAACCGGTCGTTATCCAATGCCGAATATCCCAGATTTAATGAACAATTTTCACGGATGCACGGTGTTCTCAAAATTAGACTTGGTTGCTGCGTTCAATCAAATTCCTATGGCAATGGAGGATGAAACAAAAACGGCGGTCACAACCCCTTTCGGACAATTTATTTTCCGACGCATGTCATTTGGCCTTCGAAATGCTTCACAGACATTTCAAGGTTTAATGGACATTGCTTTGCAAGGTTTACCATTCGCAAGAGCGTATATTGATGACGTTATTGTAGCGAGCAAAAGTGAGACAGAGCATTATAGACATTTGGAGACAGTTCTGGATTGATTTGAATAGTTCAATCTCCACTTGAAGCCATCGAAATGGGAATTTTTTAACCATAACGTCAATTTTGTTGGTGTCGATGTTTCGGATCAAGGTCTTAAACCGATGCCGGATAAAGTGTCAGCGATCGTGGCATTCGAATTACCACTGACAGTTAAAGAACTCCGACGTTTCCTAGGAACTATTGGTTTTTACCATCGATTTATTCACAAATTTTCCGATTTGGCTGCTCCACTCACTTCTTTAACGCGCCATGCCAAAAGAAACTCTAACGCTGTACTAGGATGGAGAGACGTTTGCAAGTAGGCTTTTCAAAGTTTAAAAAACTGTTTAAAAGCAAGTGTTACGCTGGCATTTCCCGACAAAGCAGCCCAACTGAAGCTCACGACTGATACGTCGACACAAGCAGCTGGAAAAGTTCTTCACCAACTCAAAAATGGTGTCAAACAACCGCTCGCATTCTTCTCCCGCAAGTTCACTGACGCTGAATCGCGCAAGTCCGCATTCGATCGAGAACTCCTGGCAGTCTACCTAGCATTGAAGCACTTCAGCTGGCTCCTTGGTATTACGTTTGTAATCAAAACTGATCACAAGCCTCTCGTCCACGCGCTCAACATGAAAACGCCGAAGCTTCAGCAAAGTCGACAGCTGTCGTACATCGCCGAATTCAACTGCCGAATTGAACATGCTGCTTTTCAAGATAACATCGTAGCCGACGCATTATCTCGTGAAACAGTAGCAACAGCGGCAGTCACATTCGATGATGGTCTTGCTAAAGGTCACGCCGACGATGGCGACCTTTAAAAGTTCTTCAACGAATCAACACTGCCGCTCCACAAACTAAAATCTGAACAATCGACGATTATCTGCGACGCCAGTAGGCAGCAACTACGGCCCCACGTTCCGAAGACAATGTGACGCCTGTTGTTCAATCAAGTTCATGGCCTGTCGCATCCGGCATCAAAGGGTCACAGCGATTGGTGAAGGAACAATTCATCTGGCCTGGAATCAAACGAGATGTTACCACATGGCTCAAACACTGCGAGCAGTGTCAATCAGCAAAGATCATACGTCATAGGAAATCAATAATCGGAAACATCCCCACAACGTCGCGATTCCACACAGTGCACATCGATATTGTCGGCCCGCTTCCGCCGTCCAACGGGTGTCGTTACCTCGTCACGGTAATCGATCGTTTTACCCGGTAGACAGAAGCAATTCCGGTTAGTGACATTTCAACCGAATCTGTGGCAACTGCATTCCTTAATGGTTGAGTGACAAGTTTCGGTGTTCCACGTATTCTCATATCCGATCGTCGTGCGCAGTTTGAGTCAGGCGTTTGGGACCACCTTATGCGGCAACTTGGCATCGATCGTAAACGCACAACGGCTTACCATTCGGCGTGCAATGGCGCAGTGTAACAATTTCATCGAATCTTGAAGGACCCAATCACGTCGGGTTCACCAATTGTAGGAGCTATTTCCTACTACTTTAATCAAACAATCAATAATCAATTAATGTTCTGTGTCATCGATGTTCCTTTTTTGATTTTCAATTAACCTTCAGTCAGTCTTCTTCTCGTCGTCTTTGCTTCGATCGATGCGGCCGCTGTGCTCGATCGTTGGTTCAAACGTTGCCCGTTGAGCAATTGGAACTCAAGTGCCCAGTGGCACAAAACCTGACACAGTTACCAAAATGTATTTAATACAAAGCACCGAATGGTGCAAACTAAAACGGCTAACGTGAACTAAGTTAAAGCAAACTGTGACCCGCTCTTCTGAACTGTTGTCGATATTTATAGACTGTCATGCCCAGCTAGTAATACGCTGATTTGCATAGTCAAATCAGTTTTACAGACGAACGCTGTACGATATCAAACCAGTTTTGTTGTCACCACAACAGTTTGAAAAGCAGCTGCAAAACAAAGACAAAAATGGTGAATGAAACAAAAAATAAACCTAAAATTAGTCTGATTCAAGAACTAATGAGATAACAAATTATGCGTGTTCTTTAGAAAAACAGCATATCAGGTTCGGCTATTGAAAATCGTTAAAAACAATTTGTTTTAATGCGAAACTGATGCTTGAAAACGAGGTTTTTTGTCAATTTAAATCAGCCCGTTTTGTATGCGAATTGGTCAAGTCAACCATGAATCCTTATAATGATGATAAAAAGACTGAATAGTTAAAGTATTTATTGGCTAAACAATGAAGCATTCCTTTTCGCTGTTGGTTGGCTGGTGAAAGTAAATTGAAAAAGGTTAGAGATTAAAAATAAATTAATCTAAAAGACTAAAGCAAACACGTTGGTAAGTTTAATATATATCCTCATATCTGGTTTAAGATGAACGCCAGCATACCGGTCGCATTAAAGAATTAATGATTTACAGCACAATATATTGTTCAAAAATAGCATTTCCTTACTTGAAACAGTTCGGGCGGAGTACTAGTCGACTTGACGGGTATGGATTGTGCCTGGTCAGGTCGGGTTGACCTTTAAGTTGACGAAGATTAAACGATGCAGTGTTTTGCTGTTTGTAAAGTATAGTATGGTATTATGAAGATAAAATTCAGGTTTGCACGCGGTCTCTGAATCGTGGCCTGAATTGATCATCATAGCAGTTTTGTTCAGTTGTCCATAATGTAAGTGATGCGCTGCCATTCCGTCTTTATTCATGGATTATACTAGCATAGGCGTTGCGTGTTATATTGGTTGGTACTGGTATCACACTGATGCATAATAACACACAAAGACTAAATGTACGGCTATATTTCTATATTTGCAGACGCATCGCGGAATCGATACCGCTTTCCTAGACATTGATCCTGCAAGGTATATTGGTATGTTTCTTTTGTAGCGAATTTTGTTACTCCGTGTAGACTTATATTTAGACCGAAATAGGGCGTTTAGTGTAACATTGACACCCACACCGCATGCATAATGAGGAACTGGACATTACAAGATGGCTTCCACAAAGATTGTCAAAATGACAGATAGCTTTGATTTTTGTTGCCGATACCAACCTTGTTTTGAGAGCTTCCCTATTTGAAATTGATAAGTACATTTACGCGTAGAGTCTATTTAGGATCATAATGGTAGTTGTTCTTTGGTCACAAACTGAATCTATCGAAAATTTTGTATCGCACTTCTGTCTTGGTAATTGTAGCTACGCGAAAGCAAGCAAACATTTTCGTTATGAATCCACGCGATTTGCGTATATACACGGAATTTGTAAATTTTTCACGCCTGTGCGCGTCAATCAATCAAGATCCTGAAAATAGATTGTCTCATCCTGCTGCACCTGCTTCGGCAGGGAGAGGAAAGTGACAGAAAGTGATTCTCATGCTGATGGTGGCTGGGAGACCATTAGCAAGTCAAGGAAGAACGTTGAACTGAAGATGAAACAGTTCAACGCAGTGGTGGTTGCGGGACCCCGAGCCTCCAGTGGCAAAGGGAAAACACTGGCCCAAAAAGAACATGGACAGTCTGGAGCTGACCTAAACACAGGAGAAGAGAAAAAGGGAAGTGGAGGGCACCACTACGGAGGGCCATAACAAACAGCCTATAGGAGATGAAAAATCACACCTCCTACGAAGTTGGGGTCATACAGGATGGCGGCAGCATCCGCGTTGAATGTTGTCATTGTTGAAAAAGACAATGTCAGGAAGGTGATTCCTGAACAGAAAGCGGAAGACCTCTCTTGCCTTGGTGGATGCCATTGAGGGTAACCCACTGGCGAGGGAAATGGACTTCGAAGACTCTGGTCTCCGCAAAGGCTTTTTTAAAGTCACCTGTAATAATCAGGTAACCTTGGACTTTGTCAAAAGGACTGTGGAAAAAATGAATGGCTCTCAGTGGGCAGCTCAGAGAGAAGTTTTACTTGCCTCTGAGGTGGAAACTGTCAAAGTGGTCTGCTTTGTGTCTGATGCGGCAAAAGGCGGCCACCTGAGGACCCTGAAGTGATCAAGAGGAAGATTGACTGTAGGAACACGGTTGAACTTTATGTTCAAGACTGGGTTCCCTATTTCTCAAAGAACAGACAACATTGTTGTCTCTTTGGCATCAGGGTGGCTCCCGAAATTCTGGAGGTCACTCGGGCTAAAGGGAACAGCTTAAGATATGAAATGACTTACATCCAGTTCTTTGACAGTGAAGTCATAGTTGGCTCGGGAAGAGATGGCGCTCTGGGCCCCGATTCGGAGGATCGTCCCGTTGGTCCCAACTACGCTAAGTTGTGGGGCGTTCAGATCGATAGAACAAACCTAATTAAAACCAAATTTAAAGAAAGATATATAGTCCGGCTCTCAGACAAAACATGAGTATGCACCGAGTGGTTCGGACTGCTAAATATGACCAGATGATGGCAGGTGGAGCTCATCATGATGAAGCTCCCCTGACCACATATCAGATTAACTGCAGGCATTCTAGGACGGGCAAAGTTGAACTAGAATCAAAAATTAGATTATTTTGGCACCGGGTCCGATCGTTGCACTGATTCAGGAGCCGTTCTCATGTGTGGTGCTCCTGCCAAACTTAAGGGCGTAAAAGGCCAGTTTTCCTATGGTGTTAGTCCAAAAACTAAAACTAGAACTGCTATATATGCTTTAGAAGAGCTTATTGCCAGCTTTATTAAACATTTTTCAGACGGTGATTATGTTGTAATAAAAATTTGTATCAAAATTAATGGCGGAATGGAGGACCTCTACCTTTTATCTATGGACTTACTTACCAAACCAAATATGGTGTCCTTCTGATCATGCCTTCAGACAGTGTTGTAGAAACAAGAAATAACAAATTCTGGTTTTACGAGGACTTTAGCGTCGACTCTGTGGAAAGTAATGGTTACATGAATGGATCGGCGATCAACATGGGCAATGAAAAGAGTTGTGGTGGTGGTGCTTTATTCCAAATAAAGTATCACTAATCATACCACTTGGTAGACATGCAACTGTTTTTCAAGCAGACGTTACTGCTATATGCAGATGAGCGGAAATTCTAGAAAAGAAATTTAGTAACAGTAGTATCGCTATTTTAGCGATAGTCAAGCTGCACTTAAGGCATTACATAATTCCCGAATCAGGTCTTGGTGCGTGCTAGAATGCATATAACATCTTAATAGCACTGGAAAGAGGAATAGATTGAAACTAGGTTGGATTAAAGGACATTCTGGATTGTTTGGGAATGAAGTTGCTGATGGGCTGGCTAAGAAGGGATCGGACACTGAGTTTGTGAGTCCCGAACCTTGTATTCCGATAAGTAATACAATTGTTAAGACTTTCTTAAAAGACTGTTCATATAGGGACCATCAGTCAAAGTGGTGCCATGGAAACAACTGCTTGCAGACTAGATGTTTCTTCAAAGAAATTGATAAAAGGAAATCCATGTTTCTATGGAAATTGAATAAAGAAAGAATGAGAATCGCCGTGCAGTTTCTTAATGGGCAAGGCAATTTTATGAAACATTTCAAACCTTTGAAGATTGAAGATAACGATAAGTGTAGAAGGTGTGGTAAAGATTTAGAGACTGCAAAACACATGACTTTTGAATGCAGTAAATTAAAGGTTGAAATTCTTTGGGTATAGAATTTTGGACGGCTTTCAATGCCATCAGCTAAAATTGACCGAATTATTAGGTTTCTGGAATAGGACAAGATTTTAGATTCTTCAAACAGATTTGGGCTGCTGGAAAGTACCTAGGGTCCAACCATATTACACTAACCCGTCTAGCTGTCATTCATTCATTTATTCAAGATGCTGAATCGTGCGATGTACGCACCCAAGCTGAATTTTGATAGTACTAAAATCCAGTCAAAATCCATGTTTCTACGTTATGTACCAGTCACGAGACACAACTACTCAACCGGTGTCTACATCAATGCTGTATCGCTAAAGTTTTCCAGAATCAGCCACCGAAAAATGTTCACTATCCATTGTGATTTACCGTAAAAGTTTTCCTATAAACTTTCGCAAAAAAAGTTAGCTTGTCGAAATGGCTTTAGTTCTAAAACTAAATGAAATATAAAAACTAACATTATTCGAAGCCATCAATTTGTTATTATTTGAGAAAATATATCGTTTCTTCGACTGTTTTTCTAGATGTCAAATACGTCGGTATTTTGTTCGTCAAATTATATTTCAGCAAACACCTTAAATAGAAATACTGTTTTCGTTTCAAAAGTTAAACTTCTTGTTATTATAAATATGATCAATATTTCTGTATATATGTCAATGACAGCTCATTAGTTTCTTCATTTGTTCCCATTCAAAATTACATTAACTTTTTCACACACATATTTGGCAGCAAAATATATCTACATACGTAGGAATCTTATATTAAATCATTGTATCATAAGGTGCACTTGCAATCGGATGAGCTCATTAAAAGGAGGCTGACTGATGTGGCGAAAGTAATCCTTCAGTTTTTGCAGTTCAGTATGCGGATTTATCTTTCTTGTTTCACACACTTCAAATAACACGCGGCGGTGGGCAAATCTGTATCTGCAGTGTTGTTTCAGTGTCATCCAAACCGTGGTTTGACGGACCCTAAACGACAGCGTGTATCGGCAGTATTGTTTCAGTGTCCTCCAAAACCGTGGTTTGAGAGCCCCTAAACGATAGCGTGTATCGGCAGTATTGTTTCAGTGTCCTCCAAAACCGTGGTTTGAGAGCCCATAAAAGATATGGTGTAGCGGCAGTATTGTTCAGGTTCATCTCCAAACTCGTGGTTTCGAGAGCCCCGCCTAAACGATAGCGTGTATCGGCAGTATTGTTTCAGTGTCCTCCAAAACCGTGGTTTGAGAGCCCCTAAACGATAGCGTGTATCGGCAGTATTGTTTCAGTGTCCTCCAAAACCGTGGTTTGAGAGCCCCTAAACGATAGCGTGTATCGGCAGTATTGTTTCAGTGTCCTCCAAAACCGTGGTTTGAGAGCCCCTAAACGATAGCGTGTATCGGCAGTATTGTTTCAGTGTCCTCCAAAACCGTGGTTTGAGAGCCCCTAAACGATAGCGTGTATCGGCAGTATTGTTTCAGTGTCCTCCAAAACCGTGGTTTGAGAGCCCCTAAACGATAGCGTGTATCGGCAGTATTGTTTCAGTGTCCTCCAAAACCGTGGTTTGAGAGCCCCTGAAACGATAGCGTGTATCGGCAGTATTGTTTCAGTGTCCTCCAAAACCGTGGTTTGAGAGCCCCTAAACGATAGCGTGTATCGGCAGTATTGTTTCAGTGTCCTCCAAAACCGTGGTTTGAGAGCCCCTAAACGATAGCGTGTATCGGCAGTATTGTTTCAGTGTCCTCCAAAACCGTGGTTTGAGAGCCCCTAAACGATAGCGTGTATCGGCAGTATTGTTTCAGTGTCCTCCAAAACCGTGGTTTGAGAGCCCCTAAACGATAGCGTGTATCGGCAGTATTGTTTCAGTGTCCTCCAAAACCGTGGTTTGAGAGCCCCTAAACGATAGCGTGTATCGGCAGTATTGTTTCAGTGTCCTCCAAAACCGTGGTTTGAGAGCCCCTAAACGATAGCGTGTATCGGCAGTATTGTTTCAGTGTCCTCCAAAACCGTGGTTTGAGAGCCCCTAAACGATAGCGTGTATCGGCAGTATTGTTTCAGTGTCCTCCAAAACCGTGGTTTGAGAGCCCCTAAACGATAGCGTGTATCGGCAGTATTGTTTCAGTGTCCTCCAAAACCGTGGTTTGAGAGCCCCTAAACGATAGCGTGTATCGGCAGTATTGTTTCAGTGTCCTCCAAAACCGTGGTTTGAGAGCCCCTAAACGATAGCGTGTATCGGCAGTATTGTTTCAGTGTCCTCCAAAACCGTCGATTGAGAGCCGTGTCCTAAACGATAGCGTGTATCGGCAGTATTGTTTCAGTGTCCTCCAAAACCGTGGTTTGAGAGCCCCTAAACGATAGCGTGTATCGGCAGTATTGTTTCAGTGTCCTCCAAAACCGTGGTTTGAGAGCCCCTAAACGATAGCGTGTATCGGCAGTATTGTTTCAGTGTCCTCCAAAACCGTGGTTTGAGAGCCCCTAAACGATAGCGTGTATCGGCAGTATTGTTTCAGTGTCCTCCAAAACCGTGGTTTGAGAGCCCCTAAACGATAGCGTGTATCGGCAGTATTGTTTCAGTGTCCTCCAAAACCGTGGTTTGAGAGCCCCTAAACGATAGCGTGTATCGGCAGTATTGTTTCAGTGTCCTCCAAAACCGTGGTTTGAGAGCCGGTTGTTTTCCTAAACGATAGCGTGTATCGGCAGTATTGTTTCAGTGTCCTCCAAAACCGTGGTTTGAGAGCCCCTAAACGATAGCGTGTATCGGCAGTATTGTTTCAGTGTCCTCCAAAACCGCGGTTTGAGAGCCCCTCAACGATAGCGTGTATCGGCAGCCGTATTGTTTCAGTGTCCTCCAAAACCGTGGTTTGAGAGCCCCTAAACGATAGCGTGGGGGGGGGGAGGCATTTAGGGTATCGGCAGTATTGTTTCAGTGTCCTCCAAAACCGTGGTTTGAGAGCCCCTAAACGATAGCGTGTATCGGCAGTATTGTTTCAGTGTCCTCCAAAACCGTGGTTTGAGAGCCCCTAAACGATAGCGTGTATCGGCAGTATTGTTTCAGTGTCCTCCAAAACCGTGTTTGAGAGCCCCTAAACGATAGCGTGTATCGGCAGTATTGTTTCAGTGTACTCCAAAACCGTGGTTTGATAGCCCAAGCGTGGGGGTGTGTTGGGGTGGGCTAAACGACAGCGTGTATCGGCAGTATTGTTTCAGTGTCCTCCAAAACCGTGGTTTGAGAGCCCCTAAACGATAGCGTGTATCGGCAGTATTGTTTCAGTGTCCTCCAAAACCGTGGTGGGGGCCCAACGACAGCGTGAGCCCAACGACAGGCGTATCGGTCAGTATTGTTTCAGTGTCCTCCAAAACCGTGGTTTGAGAGCCCCTAAACGACAGCGTGTATCGGCAGTATTGTTTCAGTGTCCTCCAAAACCGTGGTTTGAGAGCCCCTAAACGATAGCGTGTATCGGCAGTATTGTTTCAGTGTCCTCCAAAACCGTGGTTTGAGAGCCCCTAAACGATAGCGTGTATAGGCAGTATTGTTTCCCTTTCAGTGTCCTCCAAAACCGTGGTTTGAGAGCCCCTAAACGACAGCGTGTATCGGCAGTATTGTTTCAGTGTCCTCCAAAACCGTGGTTTGAGAGCCCCTAAACGATAGCGTGTATCGGCAGTATTGTTTCAGTGTCCTCCAAAACCGTGGTTTGAGAGCCCCTAAACGATAGCGTGTATCGGCAGTATTGTTTCAGTGTCCTCCAAAACCGCGGTTTCAGAGCCCCTCACCTCGTGCGTGTATCGGAAGTATTGTTTCAGTGTCCTCCAAAACCGTGGTTTGAGAGCCCCTAAACGATAGCGTGTATCGGCAGTATTGTTTCAGTGTCCTCCAAAACCGTGGTTTGAGAGCCCCTAAACGATAGCGTGTATCGGCAGTATTGTTTCAGTGTCCTCCAAAACCGTGGTTTGAGAGCCCCTAAACGATAGCGTGTATCGGCAGTATTGTTTCAGTGTCCTCCAAAACCGTGGTTTGAGAGCCCCTAAACGACAGCGTGTATCGGCAGTATTGGGTTTGGCGGGTTTGTGTTCTCTTGTTTCAGTGTCCTCCAAAACCGTGGTTTGAGAGCCCCTAAACGATAGCGTGTATCGGCAGTATTGTTTCAGTGTCCTCCAAAACCGTGGTTTGAGAGCCCCTAAACGACAGCGTGTATCGGCAGTATTGTTTCAGTGTCCTCCAAAACCGTGGTTTGAGAGCCCCCGTTAAACGATAGCGTGTATCGGCAGTATTGTTTCAGTGTCCTCCAAAACCGTGGTTTGAGAGCCCCTAAACGATAGCGTGTATCGGCAGTATTGTTTCAGTGTCCTCCAAAACCGTGGTTTGAGAGCCCCTAAACGAGCGTGTTCGGCGTTTGTTTCGTGTCCTCCCCGTGGTTTGGAGCCCCTACGATAGCGTGTATCGGCGTTTGTTTCGTGTCCTCCCCGTGCTTCCCCTATCGCGCGTATCGGCGTATTTTTTCAGTGTCCTCCAAAACGTTGGTTTGTGAGCCCCTAAACGACAGCGTGTATCGGCAGTATTGTTTCAGTGTCCTCCAAAACCGTGGTTTGAGAGCCCCTAAACGAAAGCGTGTATCGGCAGTATTGTTTCAGTGTCCTCCAAAACCGTGGTTTGAGAGCCCCTAAACGAAAGCGTGTATCGGCAGTATTGTTTCAGTGTCCTCCAAAACCGTGGTTTGAGAGCCCCTAAACAATAGCGATAGCGTGTATCGGCAGTATTGTTTCAGTGTCCTCCAAAACCGTGGTTTGAGAGCCCCTAAAGCGCGTGTTGGGGCGGTGTTTTTCGTGTCCTCCAAACCGTGGTTCGCCCCTACGATAGCGTGTATCGGCAGTATTGTTTCAGTGTCCTCCAAAACCGTGGTTTGAGAGCCCCTAAACGATAGCGTGTATCGGCAGTATTGTTTCAGTGTCCTCCAAAACCGTGGTTTGAGAGCCCCTAAACGATAGCGTGTATCGGCAGTATTGTTTCAGTGTCCTCCAAAACCGTGGTTTGAGAGCCCCTAAACGATAGCGTGTATCGGCAGTATTGTTTCAGTGTCCTCCAAAACCGTGGTTTGAGAGCCCCTAAACGATAGCGTGTATCGGCAGTATTGTTTCAGTGTCGGCTCCAAAACCGTGGTTTGAGAGCCCCTAAACGATAGCGTGTATCGGCAGTATTGTTTCAGTGTCCTCCAAAACCGTGGTTTGAGAGCCCCTAAACGATAGCGTGTATCGGCAGTATTGTTTCAGTGTCCTCCAAAACCGTGGTTTGAGGGCCAGGGGGGGGGGTTTCTGGGTCCTCCTCATGTTTGAGCCCCTAAACGATAGCGTGTATCGGCAGTATTGTTTCAGTGTCCTCCAAAACCGTGGTTTGAGAGCCCCTAAACGATAGCGTGTATCGGCAGTATTGTTTCAGTGTCCTCCAAAACCGTGGTTTGAGAGCCCCTAAACGATAGCGTGTATCGGCAGTATTGTTTCAGTGTCCTCCAAAACCGTGGTTTGAGAGCCCCTAAACGATAGCGTGTATCGGCAGTATTGTTTCAGTGTCCTCCAAAACCGTGGTTTGAGAGCCCCTAAACAATAGCGTGTATCGGCAGTATTGTTTCAGTGTCCTCCAAAACCGTGGTTTGAGAGCCCCTAAACGATAGCGTGTATCGGCAGTATTGTTTCAGTGTCCTCCAGGTTTTTGTAAACCGTGGTTTGAGAGCTCCTAACAGATAGCGTGTATCGGCAGTATTGTTTCAGTGTCCTCCAAAACCATGGTTTGAGAGCCCCTAAACGATAGCGTGTATCGGCAGTATTGTTTCAGTGTCCTCCAAAACCGTGGTTTGAGAGCCCCTAAACGATAGCGTGTATCGGCAGTATTGTTTCAGTGTCCTCCAAAACCGTGGTTTGAGAGCCCCTAAACGAAAGCGTGTATCGGCAGTATTGTTCTGTTTTTTCCTTTTTTCCTCCTTTTCCCCTACCCTTTCCTATTGTTTCAGTGTCCTCCAAAACCGTGGTTTGAGAGCCCCTAAACGATAGCGTGTATCGGCAGTATTGTTTCAGTGTCCTCCAAAACCGTGGTTTGAGAGCCCCTAAACGATAGCGTGTATCGGCAGTATTGTTTCAGTGTCCTCCAAAACCGTGGTTTGAGAGCCCCTAAACAATAGCGTGTATCGGCAGTATTGTTTCAGTGTCCTCCAAAACCGTGGTTTGAGAGCCCCTAAACGATAGCGTGTATCGGCAGTATTGTTTCAGTGTCCTCCAAAACCGTGGTTTGAGAGCCCCTAAACGATAGCGTGTATCGGCAGTATTGTTTCAGTGTCCTCCAAAACCGTGGTTTGAGAGCCCCTAAACGATAGCGTGTATCGGCAGTATTGTTTCAGTGTCCTCCAAAACCGTGGTTTGAGAGCCCCTAAACGATAGCGTGTATCGGCAGTATTGTTTCAGTGTCCTCCAAAACCGTGGTTTGAGAGCCCCTAAACGACAGCGTGTATCGGCAGTATTGTTTCAGTGTCCTCCAAAACCGTGGTTTGAGAGCCCCTAAAC
>JASANE010004221.1:0-28981 GCA_030248225.1 Trileptium ribeirensis | reverse complement strand
TTCAACACAGCATCCACAACAACAGCATCTAAAAACAATGACCTCTCCTTATTAGCAACTATTTAACAAAACAAGCTCCCAAACTAAACTTAGTGTTTACAAATAAACCCTATAATGCAGTTGACTGAGTAAAACAATTTCAATTTCTTATTAATTCGGTCATTCAATCATATTTATATGTATACACTCTTGAAAAATTTCAGCTAATATATTGTTGTTCCACTAGTTATAAAGGCAATATGTGGTTAACATACCATATTATATGTGGGAAGAGTTCGCATCACAATCTCGTTCGCAATCTACGACTAATAAAGTTCTTTATTGAAGAAAGTACCTTTACAATAAATAATTTAACCGTAGTGAACACCCAGATCGGTTCACTATTTTATGAAATTTGACTCAGTTCATAGCATGACTACAGTTTAGTATTACGTCCTGGTACTTGGCATCTGGATGAAGTAATCCGAATTACCCCATCGTCAATTAATTAAGAATAGAGCTCAGTTCTAGCCACACTCACATCAGCTTCTCTCGAACCGAATAAACCTCCAAAATCCGGTGTCTCCAGATAAGGAGCGCGGCACCAAATATTTTCAAAACCACAGGTCACCCAGGTTCTTTCCTGCACAACTGAAAAATTATCGAATATTTCGCTAAGTTAAAAATACACAAGTTTTTCAAAATTTTACTTGAAGACAAATTTTTCCCCTGCAGGACTAAAAACAGCTAAAATGACCTTTTTATGTAACCACAATTATTGCAATCAGTTGCTAAAATACACGTTTTTGATGTTTTCTACCATATAATTATTTATGGTCGCCCATATCAACTGCGGGACCCCCAGATAAACTTGAGACAATCGCTCTACGTATCTTCGGCTCCCACCCGTTCCAATCTGGAAAGACCCTGCACGTATAATTTTGGTAGTTTGGAGAAGCCAGTAGATTGAAGTTTTGAAACTCGATCTTTGCAAATATAACAGATTGGACTGAATATTGATACCAATGATACCGTTGCACTCTCTCTGGAAAACAAAAGAATAGCAAGGCAAGGAAGCCAAGTAATCGGACTGGACATATATGTCGAATAGAGATAAAACTTACTATCAAGACAATGCTAATCAGCATCAGTGTTGTCAACTGTAACCCAATAAAGGTGGTATTACCTGTCAACCAGTAAACCTGGCTTTTACGCGGACAAACTGAAAAAGCGAGCTGTTTCCAAAAATTTTGGGTTTTCCTGGTAAACAACATGTTCCCATGAAGAAATTTAAATTTCACACCCCTGGTTTTAAACCACATGACACCAATCCGGCTTCCCCTTCTAAAAACTTTAAAAAATCAGTGTTTTAGAAAACGCTCAAAATTGTCACAAAATAGCCCTAGGAATGTGTGTTGATTTCCAATTAGCGTTTCTGTTTAGGCTCAAAGCAATCTCGAAACACCTGATTTTGTAATTTCGAATTAATAAAAGATTGTTAATTATTGTATCTATTTCTGCGAAAAAGTTTTTAGCAAGGGGAAGCCGTACTCCGCCATGCCGGTTTAAAACCAGGGTGTGGGTTCAAAATTCATGGGAACATGTTGATATTTACCAGGAAAAAATTTTTGCCTTTGTCCGCGTAAAAGCCAAATTTTACTGTAGACAGGTACCACCTTATTTCGGGTTACACAGAAATACTGATGTGATTACACTATATAGTAAGTTTTATCATTTGATACATATAGGTTTGCAAATTCCGACGACTCGGCCTTGTCTCGCCGCATTCTTTTGTTTTTCAACCGTATGTGGGCACCAATATCCAGTTCCAATCTGTTATATTTGCAAAGATCGGTTTTTGAACCAATTACCCGGCTTCGCAAACTACCAAAATTATACGTGCAGTTTCTTCCAACGAGAGCGATTGTTGAAAGTTGATCCGGGGGGTCCCGCAGTCGAGCGGCGACCATAAATAATTATATGGTAGAAAACATCAAAAAACGTGCATTTTTAGCAACGATTTGCAATAATTGTGGTCTACATATGCTCATTTCTAGCCTGTTTTTTAGTCCTAGGGGAAAAATTTGCTATTTAGAGTCAAAATTTGAAAACTTGCTTTTTTTAAATTAGCGAAATATTTGATAATTTTTTAAGTTGTGAGCCTGGTGAGACACCGGATTTTGGGGTTTGGGTTCAAGAAAACTAATGTAGTGTCGAAACTAAAGAGCTCGATTCTTAATTAATTGACGATGGATCGGATTACTTCATCCAGATGCCAGTAATTATACCGTACACTAAACTGTAGTTATGTATTGAACTGTATTAAATTTCATAAAGTGAACCCATTTCACTTACGGTTAAATTATTTATTGTAAAAATAGACTTTCTTTTCAATATAAATAGTCTTGTGGTGAAAATTGTGATGCGAACTCCTTCCACATATAATATGGTATGTTAACATATTGCCTTTATACCAGTGGAACAAGGTATATTAGCTGAAATTTTTCAAGAGTGTATACATATAAATATGATTGAATGACCGAATTAATAAGAAATTGAAATTGTTTTACTCAGTCAACTGCATTATAGGGTTTATTTGTAAACACTAAGTTTAGTTTGGGAGCTTGTTTTGTTAAATAGTTGTGAATAAGGAGAATTAGTTGTTTCAGATGCTGTTGTTGTGGCTGTGTAACCTCTGAACCAATTGAAACACGCATGGGCTACGATATAAACGGTGATCCAAATCGTCTTAAAACTCTAGTGGTTTTTGTAACGGTTTTGCATGAATTTTGAAATTCGAATAGCTAGCTTTTCAAATGTTTTATTTCTGCCATGGTTGGTTTGGTTCATTCATGTTAATTGCTTTGGCCCGCAAATGAAAAATGCATCAGCACGTTTATTAAAACGGTGACTGGAAATGATATAGCGTTCTGTTCCGTCCTGCCTATCCAAATGGTGTGTGTTTAAGTCCCGCCAGCACCAGATTTTCACATTTGGGAGTCCTTTTTCCTGAGCAAATAAATGATGCTCCTAAAATATCATTATGGGTCTAACATAGCGCTAAGAAAAGGTGATTGTTGCGTCGTGTATTCTATGAATGTAGATTTGATAACCGATGAATTTATCGATTCACAAATATTTAACTGGACGAGGAGAACGGATCGCCATATAGCAGGCTTTAGGTTAAACATAGAACCCAAAAATTGCTAGAAACACAACGTTTCCCGAAGAGCATTACTAGCTTGAACAGCTCTATATTGTTTAAAACAATCGAGATTAGTTGACAAAAACAAATGTACAAACCCGAATGTACATATTTTCAAAGCCTTGCAAAGTTCCGAAAACGTATCCGAGTCCTTCAACACAGCATCCACAACAACAGCATCTGAAACAACTAATTCTCCTTATTAGCAACTATTTAACAAAACAAGCTCCCAAACTAAACTTAGTGTTTACAAATAAACCCTATAATGCAGTTGACTGAGTAAAACAATTTCAATTTCTTATTAATTCGGTCATTCAATCATATTTATATGTATACACTCTTGAAAAATTTCAGCTAATATATTGTTGTTCCACTAGTTATAAAGGCAATATGTTAACATACCATATTATATGTGGAAGAGTTCGCATCACAATCTCGTTCGCAATCTACCACCACAAGTTTCTTTATATTGAAGAAAGTACCTTTACAATAAATAATTTAACCGTAGTGAACACCCAGATCGGTTCACTATTTTATGAAATTTGACTCAGTTCATAGCATGACTACAGTTTAGTATTACGTCCTGGTACTTGGCATCTGGATGAAGTAATCCGAATTACCCCATCGTCAATTAATTAAGAATAGAGCTCAGTTTAGCGACACTACATTAGTTTTCTTGAACCGAATAAACCTCCAAAATCCGGTGTCTCCAGATAAGGAGCGCGGCACCAAGTATTTAAACCACAGGTCACCCAGGTTCTTTCCTGCACAACTAAAAAATTATCGAATATTTCGCTAAGTTAAAAATACACAAGTTTTTCAAAATTTTGACTCTAAAATAGCAAATTTTTCCCCTGCAGGACTAAAAACAGCTAAAATGACCTTTTTATGTAACCACAATTATTGCAATCAGTTGCTAAAATACACGTTTTTGATGTTTTCTACCATATAATTATTTATGGTCGCCCATATCAACTGCGGGACCCCCAGATAAACTTGAGACAATCGCTCTACGTATCTTCGGCTCCCACCCGTTCCAATCTGGAAAGACCCTGCACGTATAATTTTGGTAGTTTGGAGAAGCCAGTAGATTGGTCTTCGAAAACCGATCTTTGCAAATATAACAGATTGGACTGAATATTGATACCAATGATACCGGTTGATTCTTGGAAAACAAAAGAATAGCAAGGCAAGTAAGCCAAGTAATCGGACTGGACATATATGTCGAATAGAGATAAAACTTACTATCAAGACAATGCTAATCAGCATCAGTGTTGTCAACTGTAACCCAATAAGGTGGTATTACCTGTCTACCAGTAAACCTGGCTTTTACGCGGACAAACTGAAAAAGCGAGCTGTTTCCAAAAATTTTGGGTTTTCCTGGTAAACAACATGTTCCCATGAAGAAATTTAAATTTCACACCCCTGGTTTTAAACCACATGACAAATTCGGCTTCCCCTTCTAAAAACTTTCGCAAAATCAATACAATAAATTAACAATACTTTTCTAAAGTTAAAAATTCGAAATTACAAAATGCAGGTGTTTCAATTTGCTTTTAACCTAAACAGAAACGCTAATGAAAATGACGCATTCCTAGGGCTATTTATTGACAATTTTAACGTTTTACTAAAACACTGATTTTTAAAGTTTTTAGATTTGGAAACTCCCTGTCAATCAAGAGTGACCCTCATTTCATGTCCTTACCAAACTCGGATGCCTAAGGTTCTGAACAAAATGTCCATTGTTCATACTACAACATGGATGGAAACTTGTTGTTACAAACTTTCTTCTTGTTATTGAAAAGTTGTCAGCAAATGGAGAAACGAGTGAACTGTGCCAGCCAATGCCTCATGTCTTTGGCAACCATCGAACATTATCCGGTATAACAACGTAATACAGTGCTTGAGTACACCTACTTCGAAATACAATAACCATCAAAGTGTTAGTTCAGCATCAGATTTTGAAATATTGCGCAATAAATCATTGCCGCAGAAAAGGCACAAATTTATTGGGACAATTATATACAATTAAACTTAGAATAAAAACTTCAACAAAATTCATGAATACCGTGATGTGGTCTAAGTGACGCATGAAGAAAATTTTTGTGCACAGTGAAAGCTGTTTGACGAAGCTCGGCTCGCTTCGTTCCAATAAAATTTTGATGATGAAAAACTATATGTGCTACAAGATGACTTCGTTACTGGGTTCCAAAATCAGGATGTTATTGACTGAACACGAGATTATTTTTGTAAAAGGGCAATGACTATTACGGCTTCATATTGCCAAAGTAATGACATTCAAGAAAGTGTGTCGGAGATGTGCAGAAGTTATTTTTCAACAACAAAACAAAATTTGGTAGCTGAATTTTGAACGAAGGCTCTTGAAAACAAAAAATACGCAAAAATTTAAAAATTAACAAAAATAAACCTGTTATGAATAAAGATGGCAATAACCCTAACTGCACGAAACTAGTGACATTAGCAACACTGAGCAGAAGATGAAAACCAAAACGAAGCAAAAAATACAAAATAACGACCATTAATGTATATTGAAATGTTAAAGTAATGATTGCCATGTCGACCCAACGGAAACTAGCTGTTGAAACAAGTTCAAAAACGAATAATGCTACATTATCTTATCACTTACATGCTCCTTTCGGCAAGGTAGTTTCAATCGGATCCAAATCGCCAAAACGCTCAATATCGGCGCTCGGTATACGCCCTTGATCCTTGAACTGTTGAACAATTTCGACAATTTGATTTTGTTTCACTTCGTTGTATGCCAAAATGATATGTGTTGCAAGGTATTGAATTGTGAGATCAACTTAAAGAATTTAGTGGGTTAAATGTAACATATTACTATTGTTTTATATTTCACAGTACGCAATAGATAATTTTAAATAAAACCGATACTTATTGATTAAAACATACGGCAAAGAATATAGTTTATTAGTAACTGTTATTACACTGTCCAATGAATAATTGAAACGAAGCGACCGGACGGACGGAACGAACGAACGAACCTACGGACGGCGCTAATAGAAAATCGTGAAAATTTTGTTGTGCTGTGCTGTCATTCATAACTGGTCTTCGGTTGGATAGATTTCGATAATTTTTTGTTCAATGAAACAAGTGATGACGATGTGCCCTTTAGATGAACGCCAACAGATCCGACCATATCTTCGGATTCAAAATGATAAAACCAATTTTCTAAGGATCTTTGCCAAATCTCGCCATACGGGTATCAGTCTTTCGTAGCCCATATCTCGCGGCATAGGTTTCGCGTCGAAAAACGAAGACTATCAGGAACTACTACAGCTTTACTGAACTTCACATTTTTTGGCATCACTCCCCGGATTGAAGTTAACCAAAACATGGTTCGTCAGTCCTATGCCAAAAAAACAATTTTCCAGACTTCAGCACGTAATTGCGCGTTTTAACTTGCAACGATCGTCTATTAGGTTATCAGGCAAGCTGGATACGATGGTTTTGTTATCTGGAGTCCAACTTGACGATATATCTTTTCATGCACTTCAAGGATTTCATGGTCGACGAGCCCGATGTCCAAAATGAAGTGTGCTTTCATTTGTTTGGCTATGTACTTGATAGCCCAGGGTTTTTTTCAAATCTGACCCTGAGTCCAGCAGATTTATTTTGGATTCAGACTAACAATTTTTAATTTCACGAATTTATACACAATAAGGAAACGTGATCACGAAACGCAATTTTATATTATTACATAATTACAAATACATAAATAATTCTGCCTGTCCAACGCCAGGATAAAGGATGAGCGCAAAAATCCGGATCCATGAAAACAGCAACCAACAACAAGCAACTATATTCACACACATGTAATCCAGGGAGTAACCGGAATTCCGGTTCCGGCGAAAATCGTGTTCCGGTTCCGGTTCCGGCAAAGGGCAAAAACCATACCGGAACCGGAATTCCGGTTTAAAAATTTTGTTTGAAATTTTCCACGTTTTTTTCTTCATCGTGTAATCCAAACATATGTAACATATATTATACAGTGATCAAGCTATACAACCAAGCAAAAGAAAAGATTAACTAACCAATTTGCCGGGTGAAACGTTAGTAAGGCACATAATTAGAGCAGGAATTTTTCATAATAACCTGCAGGAGTTTGTTAAATCAAAGCCAGGTCGATGCTTGTAGCAGCTATTTTACACATCCAGAAGTCTGTGGGATACGTTTGAATTAAACCGGTCCAACTCGGTAACAGAGCATGGCTTACGCAGAAGTACTTAGGGTATGCTTGGCTAACATTAATTGCGTCAAGCAGCCGCTAGTGCGCTTGTTAACTTGGTAAATCAGTCTAAATTGAAGTAAACTAACGTTATCTGCAACGCAGCTAGAAACTCTTTCTTGGCAATGAACTGTATTTATTGAAACTGTGCGAGCAGCATCACAGTGTGTCTCATTTATAGCATTCTGATTAGAAAGTTATCATCATGATCTAACTGACGGGCACTGTTTGTCCAACGCTAGCCTAAACAGTGTCTCTGACCACTGATCAGAAAATTACCTTCTATCTATTATTTTCTCTTAGAATCATATAAACCAATAATTTTAAGTTTCCTACAGAAGAACTTGTAACAAACGTATGTGTAGTAAAGGGAGGCGACTGGAAACAGGGCGAAAGTATGTATTCTACGGTCCAAGCTGTGTAAGCACATTCGATTTGACGCAGTATACGCAATGGTGTATAGTGGAAGACATTTTTTGCTCTGAATGTCCAAAACCGACATATTTGATCGATAAATAAACATTATTAGCTTCCTCAGTCTCTTTAAAGTTTCAGAAAGGCAATAATACCATCGCAATACATTAAGTTTAATGTAAAAGTTATTTTTAATGCATTTAAATCCACTATACCTTCATTTCTTCCATCATCTGTTTTACTATATATAAATTTCGAAGACCAGGTTCCGGTTCCGGTTCCGGATCCGGTTTAAATGGACGGTTCCGGTTGCTGGTTCCGGTTCCGGTTGCTGGTTCCGGTTCCGGTAAATTTCGGTTCCGGTTATTCCCTGATGTAATCATAAACGACTGAAAGCCTGCACTCGACTCTATATGTCTTAAGCTCAAATTGCACTGGGTTCAGCAAAAAAATTTTGCTTCCCTGTAAAATATTTGGGTCCAGACTCACCTGTGGACCCAAAGAAACCTTGCTTGATCCTGAGCATCAAAAACTGTCAATAGTGTTGCGAAAGGCAGAATACGATGGTGCGGTTATGTAGTGTCCAGAGCGAATATTTAATGACTTTTCAGAAATATTCATTGGGTTTAGGGTCAATGAACACGATTCCCAGTATATACTCTGTCTTTAGTACTTGGTGCAACTACTAAAGAGCTACTAAGGGTAACTAGAATACGTAGCTTATATAGAGGCTTTTCGGTATGATGAGCACGATGGTTTGGCTATCTAGAGAGCAGCACGAACAGTTTATGCGTTTGCAGTTGTTTTATATTGGTTTATGGTTGACGATGTTTTAGGGTTTTCAACGGTTCAAGGTTCTAGAAGTTTTAGGTTGGTATATATGAAACACAGCCTGTTACTGGTGATTACAGCAAATGACAACATATAAATGAAACCGCACTCGCCTCAATTCATCCTTGCACGTGAGATTATAGTTTATAATTTAAATGATCATAAGTCTTATCTGATAACTACAATCCAAAATAGTGTTTTGGTGTAGTCCTGTTACATGTAGTTTAAATTATATTCACCAGTGAGACTGGAACACATGTTCAAACCAGTGGAACTTGTGTTAACCCAACTTGGGCGCACAGCGTATTACAGTTAAAACAATGATCATATAAAAACCGAAGCGATTGCAACACACTGCACACTCTGCTGCACAAAACTAAAAAATTTGATAAAGCTATGCTTGTTCTCACAGTTTCATAAGCGGACAGCAAAAATTATGAAACAAAACTTCATAACGATAAAACCTAAAATAATGACAATTCTTTTAATTCCCCGGAATATTGTAGTATCTAACGCTTACCAGTAGGGAAACCGCGAAGATCTAATACCCGTAGCTGTGAAGGCTTACGTTCGCGCAAGCAGTCAATGAACATTTGTACCATTGATGTTGTGTAGTGTGATCCCATACGAACCATATGTTTTTCGTACCTGAATTTAGAGCAAAGAGTATTCGAAAGCAATGACAGTCGAAGATTGAACCATCGAACGATCATCAAACAGAAATTGGACACTATTTAGCAGGGAATAACCGGAACCGAAATTTACCGGAACCGTCCATTTAAACCGGATCCGGAATTCAGGTTGGTCTTTGCTATTTAGTTATCAGCCAACATGTCCTGAGCAAATTTTGCAGCATAAATTTCACTATCACATAATTCTTTAAGTTTTATATTAAATTTCAATCATACATATCTTGCAAATGTTTAACACGCGGTTTAGTAACTAAAAAGACAGTTATTTACATTGAAAATGAATTCTTACAGTTTCTAGACATAGAAGCTAACCAGAGGTCGCCTTCTAGTTATGCCAGACAAAATTCGGCGTCCCTGTTCCCGACTACAGTGGTTCTGCTTCCCTATGGCAATAATAATTATTGTCAGGGAGCAAATAGGCTACCCATCAGTATGTATAAAGAAGGCCGATGCCTTCATTAACCTAGATATAACTTTTAGCCGAGTGAACGAATCATCCCATGCAGCATTAGCATGCAGTTCAAGATAAGTCTAGATACAACTAAAGACACCATAAAGGTAGGTTTAAAACTTAGGAAAATATGGGCGTACTGAGAACACAGAGTTTTAGGTCCCGTCAGATCAAGAGTATCTAATCTTAAACGGCGCGTCTGCATATAACAACACTACAAATTATTGTGACAGCTGAACATTATGACATCGGATCAAACTCCTTAATGAATTAATGAGACGGTTGACAGCGACAATAAAATCGGTGCTACAGGTCGGGCAAATTAAAATGTTCCACCAATAACTGACTTTTGGACTATACTATGAGCTGTCCAAAATTTCTGAACGACACTATAAATGGATATACCACTATGGATAATCTACTATGAATGTGTTGTGAACGACATAAACTAAATGATAATAATGGCTGTTAGGATAACGCTGATGCGTTGAATGGAAACGTAACCTTGCTGTCTGTAACTAAAAAACTAAACAGTGTAAAATGCAGACATGTATAACACGTTCGGCTATTGAAAAAACTTTGGTGATATTTCAGCCAATATCCAAAGGAGTTTCGTCAGAGTCCAACCAGCTAATCAAACCAGTGCCGCATTCTAAAGATGATCCAATCATACATATGGGTAATTCGATGTATTAAAGATATTATTAGCATATAGCTCTCTTAAGATGATATTATATAGTTTGCCAAAATTTGGAAAGTCCAGCGACGGAAACAACAACGTGCAGCTTAGATGAATTTTCACATGAGAGGTCAAATCCAAATTGCTTTAGAATTTTTACATTGTTGAACAAATTCAATTCCTGCAGAAAAAATAATTTTTCCGTCTCGAATTCTTAAGAAGAATCTCCGTGCGCTCTGTTTCAAACGTATTATAGAAAATGAATTGGATTTCAGTATATCAATACGAGCGTTTTGAAAACGTAGTTTGTTACAATTTCATGTTAATTGCAAAAAAACTTACTCTGTGGGATCATCGTATTTCTTTCCGTCCATCCAAGTAGCGTATACAACTGATTTAAGCGATAACACTCGGTCAGGCCAACTGCTCAACAACAGAAGCATCGATTTATAGGCATTCTATGAATAAATAAAATCACCATTCGTCATATATTTGCCTAACTGGTGACCACATCAATAATGTCTGCTACAGTATGCTGTTGAATAACGAAGCAGCAATCGTCAAGCGTGGCGATATTTTTTAAATTCTTCCGCGATTATTACATGAACTACTGGATATGACTAAATTAAATGTCATATATATCGAAATATGGCTTTATTGAAAAAGCCTGCATAAAGAAAGAAAAATTGACATCCGTTTTGTTTGTGCATTGCAACTGAATCTAATTGGGTTAAAAAATCTATTTTACAGCACTGTGGCTTTTGTATCACTTTAATAACACAGAATAGAAGCAACCTGTTGTGAAAAAATCCTATTTTAATGTCAATATTATGTTACTCACCCAACTAAGTTAGCAGGAGGATCGACATAGGTATGAAAACGCACAAATTTAGGCACGATATATTTTGGTATAGTTTATATCCGTATCCTTTTAAAAGGTGATCTCTGAACGTCACCACATAATGGCGTAGTCATATCTGGGGCGATCACTTTAGTCGAATATACTAATTCATAAAAATAACTGCTTGATAGTCATGTGACTTGCTCGGGAATACACTACGTACTCAGACTACAAACACTGACGTTAAACCATTGCCAAGGCTATCGTGCGATAAAGTATAATAGCGAAATAATAGCAACGACTACTATTTCTAATGCAAATATTTAATTACAGGACGAAATTAATGAAAGTTCAAGACTTTTTATACATCTGGAACAATAATATTAAAAATACTCATAACATTATTGTTACAAGATAATCGGAGTCCTACAGAGAGGTGTGCGGTTGTTGAGCCGATCACTCGTCTCTAACTAACTGTTGACCATTATTAATTTTAAATGCGGGAACCCCAATTTTTTTAAGATGAGCACGACAAATTTTTGTTTTAATAGAAGTCTGGTCCATTTTTTGTTAATTTTCGATTCCGTTGTGCATCATTCATAACGGTTGGCGAGCAAAGAGGATATTGACACTTGTGCAACACAACAAAATTATATATTTTTAAAACATTTTGTAAATGAAATATATGACCAAATTTGCTTGAGGGATTGAAATCATATCCTAAAATTTTTAGTGTTACATTTTATTGTGAAATACATACCGGCAAGACCAAAATTAAGTTAAGACATCCACTGGCTACAAACAATGAGTCAACAAAAACTAATTTTTCAGATGTCTCCTGACCAAAACTGCTATAAATAAATTTTGGGTTCCGTTCCCAATGAACTACGAAGTTTTATTTCTGCAACAGGGGTTCGTGAGTTGTCTTGGAAAAGATGTGTATTTTCAAAAATTTGTTACTAAATATAATATTCAATTCAGTAAAATATGTGTAGAAGTTTAATAATATGTTTCAAAGCATTATGCATGTTATAAATGATATAGAACTTATTTCTCAATTCTAACTAACCGATTTCAAAGCCGAACTTAACAAGAGAGTTAATGTGTGCTTTGGCAGGAACTCGAGCGATGATTCTAGAAGCGAAATGTGCAATGTCAAAGCATCCGCTGCGAGATTGGCCAAAGTTGGAAATTCCTATAAATAATTATATGTAGTCAATCAAAGTGTAAAAATTCGTTATATATTCGGTATAATAAAATTTCACTAGACAGCATGTACAAGGAACAATACAATAATACACGAGAATACGACTTCTCTTGTATATAGTGTAGGCGTGTATCAAAATAATAAGAAGAATAAAAAGAGATGAAACACGACAAGCCGATATTCATTATTTAATTATATACCTACAGGCCCAACCATAATCGCATTTTTGACACTGTTTCAAAAACTTGTTTCAAATAACGTACTTATTAAGAGAAGCGTTCTCGCGCACAGCATATATCGCTTATATATTTCACGTGAAACACTATATATTACAATGAAAATACCATTATTTATTTTTATAAATTACATATAATTATTAAAATAATTAAAACACAATTTGCTTTGGAATCCGTATACACACTTTTTTCTTCTCATTACGTGAAATATTTAAGCAAAACAATTATTATCGTAATGACATATCATCACTGAAGCGAACATTTCGATTACATCAGCTCATGGTGACTTCACACTACACACTGCCGCTTCAGTAAACATCGAATATACGTTTTAGTACATACGTAGTACTGCTTATCCTTTAAAAATTAACTAATTGTTAATATAATTACTTAAGTCTGCAACCTAGCAAACTGTGGAAACGTGAAAATTTTTGGCTGAATATGACGTTACTGAAGCATGTTGTGTCAACTGTAGGCCCCTGACATACAACATTCCATATTATCATTCCGAGATGTGTTGAATGTTTTGCTTTCGTGGACAGCGAGAGGTTTAGCTCTGGCTTAGTTTTAATATACTGCGGCCTCTAAGCCACAACGGAATTGAACGTATTTTAATATTATTCTCAACAGGAGCGTGCAAAAATTACTCATAAAATAGTTTATAATCCTACAAATTTGGAATAGCAGCAATTAATAAAATTATTTTTGCATTTTTAGTCAGAAATCTTCAAAATTTTGTGCAATGCTGCATAATATTTTAAGTTAGGTAACCTAGTTTGTTTACTTTTCCAGAACATATGCTCGCAACAACAATCTGCAGCAATATGTAATATAAGTCAAAACTTAAGTAAACATATCATATACCCAATACCAGTCGTAGTGGAACTACATTTTTTGAGCGGAGCGACGGCATTTAACGCATAATTAAAGATGTAAGAGTTGCTACTCGCCATACCTGAAAACCCCAGGGTATATATGTCGTTAAAACGACTCTACGACCAATAATTAAGCAGGTATGAGCTTAATTAGGGTGTTAATTAGCTAATCAGCTTAATTAATGATAAAATTGGCAAGTTACCAAACTTCTAAAATATCAGGTCCACATCCTCACATGATAAGCTTTCAAACAAAAAAAGTTTTTTTGAAATAGGTTCAGTGGTTCTTGAGATCCATGAAGGACTGACGGACGGACAGACGAACGGACATCGACTTTTTTGCTCCCAGACAGAAAATAAAAACGCTTCGCTCGGTCGCCTCGCTTCGCTCAATAAAATCGCTTAACATAAGATGAAAATAATTTTACAGCGAAAGGGATTTTGACCGCTGCTAGACTAAGTGTTACATATATATGTGGTTACAGAGTAATGAAAGCGTTAATGTGATCCGTCTAACTAAAATAATGAATGGTGGCGAATTCGGCTAGTCAAAAAGTGATCGGTCGAATTATGTTAAAAATAGCTCCATGATAATACACTATATATTCCGGCAGTGTTGCTCTTACGTAGCATCGGTTTCCCCGTGACAGAGAGTTGAGACTCGGTTTCTTTTGCGGCTGCCTACATTCAGACGCAGCATGGAGCACTGATTTCACAATGTTGCGATGAACGTTAAACTCCCATTTTAAGCTAATTTGTCTATTGCATATTATCCCAGTCAATTTCTGCCATTTGAGACACTTAGCTATGACACGGGAGTTTGTTTCCAGCATAAGGTTACCGTCCGCTGAGACAGCTGTGCAAAGTATTTAAAGTTGTGCGTTTTGGCTAACTCTATGTCGTTACTGCGTATATCGTGAGATGCTCGCCACGGCCAGTTGTCACGTTCTGTAGGAAACGAAACTGCAAAAAATCGAAACTTGGGCGACATCTGTTACTGGGTGTTCACAGCTTTAGTATAAGAATGGCAAAACTTCATTGCGTTAAAATGCATACTTACTTACAGTATGATTAAGAGTGTTTAAATAACATCTTTAAACTTGTCAAAGTTATCATACATATATATATATATAAATAAATATATATATATATAGTTTGATTAGTTGGCCGTTACGGAAGCTATTAATTTTATATGCAGCCTGGCTTGGAATTTGTTTTGGTCGATTCTGCATAGTCAAGTATGCCGACTTTGACAAGTATATATCATGCGATAATTAACATCATAATAAAGCATATATTTCAATACAATTTTAATAAATTGTATATGTAAATTTAAAAGCTGTGTATATACACAGATTTAGCCGCATTACCGAACGCCACGTGGGTGGAAAGCGTTTTCTCTAACCCTGGCCCTTCCACAATGGCGGCTGTGAAAGACTGACATCTCAAAACTCCATGTTCGGCATTCCCACATGCTCAGAACCCCATGTAGGTATAAACCAATTATTTATCAATAAATTCCCCTAAAATCATGTGTTCAGTATTCCTAATATTTTTAAATGATTGCAATTATTTGTATTGCTAAAACGTTGTTATATAAACCCAGGAGGCGTGTAAACGATATATACAAGTATATACGTGAAAATTCGTAGCAGATAAACAGTTATTCCGCCATTTAAAATAATTTCTATAAAAATTGAACAAAGCCGCCCTTAAAGCCCTCAACATCACGGAAATCTGTGCCCATTCAACCTACATGATTTCAGTTTCTAAAACATATATATATAACTGTTAGAATATCAATATAAATAAGCATACCACTCTCTCTTGGCCACCAACATCATCAACTCTTTTAGGATGTAGACACGGTTTCCAAGCAAAATTATCATCGCTCATTATATATTTAAAACATAAAATTCGAAATTACAGATCACTGTAGTATAACATGCGTCATACTGCGTCCATTGAAAGTCAAACTAATCAAGGTAAGATACATATATATCAGTTATTCTGCGGCTTGATCACACATAAAATTACAAAATTGAAAACCTCAAACCTTAACAGCTGTTCAATTGATATTTATGGACTGTTCTCAAAAATTTTAGGTTTATTCTTGAGCGTGACTATAGGTATTAGAAAAGTGTACACAAAGTCACTATAGTTAACAATTTGATCAGGTTTGCTTTCAATGAACATAAAATTCACATTCAGTGAGCCAGATGCGAAAAAAACTATTTTTAGGCCCCTATAAAAACGATTAGCCTAATTTTATGCGCATAGGAAGGAACAAACCCACTGGAAATAGTGTTTATCACAAATTCGCTGCAGTGTCCAATTTAATCAACTTTGCTTGTTAACGGACCTAAAGTGCACTTGGGAAGAGCCAGCTACAAAAAATAGGTTTTTAGTCCTCCCCCCCCGGAAACACGATTAGCCTAATTTAAGGGGTATAGGAAGGGTACTTACCTGGGTATTGGAAATAGTGTTCAAAAGGTTGTTTAGCTGCTGCATGACTGATTATTTTTTGTAAAGAATATTGTTTATTGGGCTGAACTTATGCTAACGCTTGCTCCATTAGTGCATCGTCAATAATCTGCCGCTCCACGATACCAGCATTCATTTAGAAATATTTCCAGTTGCTCCACGGATGCTGGTCAGTTTCGGCTTCGCGTACCGCCAAATTACTCCAATGGACTATTTCGGGTTTGTCCTGATCTTGCATTATTGGCGTAATTTCCGTTGATGCGTCTCGGACATTGACTCATAATTGCTGTTGTTGATGTTGATCTCGAAGCACGTTTTCAATTTATTATTTTTGCAAAGAAACTTATTTATTGTCTTACTTCTATTCGTTAGTGCTTCGCTGCTCCAGTTATTCGTTAGCGCTCGCGTTGCACATCGGTGTGTTGGTTGATCGTTCGCGCTTATTCTTGTTATCGTCTTATCATTTGGATTGGAATTTTTGATGGTATTAACAGGTTAACTTGGTTCACTAGTGGCTTAAAAGATTGAGACTTTAGCGCATTTGTGTGACAGCGCAAGGGCATCTAGCTTATCACTTACTCACGCACGCAGCATCTCAGAATTCTAGCGCTCGGCGATTATTTTGGATAGCTACGCGGCTCGTGTATCTTAAGGCGATACAAAGATTTTACATGAAGAATTAGACACAGCGATACTGCATCATGATGTTGAGATTTAAAGAGCACGTGCTTGCCTTTACGATATTTTAACAGTATTTCCTCTTTTGGTGTTTGGAAATTTTACTGATTGGTTAGCTTAGTGAAAGTTTTGTTGTGGATTTTGTGCGAACGTTATTCATCAATTCAATTTAAAGTATTTGTTAGGGCCGCAGCATAAATTTTTATTCAGTGGTTACTTTGATTAAAGCCGCGCATACTTTTATTTGCTGATAGTAACATAGTGGGTTTGTTTGTGAATAGAGGCGCATACATTAATAGTATTATAACCTACAGGCCAGGCGGAGAGCATAATCTGTCATCCTGAGACAATGTTAGAGTTTAAGTTACATGTTGAATAATTCGTTTAAGTTCACTGTTTTTGTAAAGACAGTTCGACACCAAAAGTCCAGAGTATCAAATTTCGCTATACGCCTAGTCTGATTGCAGGTCGCTTTCTTTTTCGTTACAATAATATTAGTTGGTTTGGAGCTAGGTATTCAGGATATTTTAAAGCCGCGCTTATTTGAAGTTGAAGTTGAATGATACGCTGGAATCATGTTCATTGCATGCTGCTCAGCGATGAAGGAGGCTAGCTGTAGGCGACACGGAAGAGCAGAGTTTTGAGCTCCTTCCGAAACACCAGTAGAGAGTCGCAGGACCTAAGAGACACAGGGAGCTCGTTCCATATTGCAGGACCAAAGCAACCAAAGGTGTTCAGTGATCTGTCAGCAATTACGAGTTGACGCCGAGAAAAGACGTTCGCTGTCACATAGTTGTAGATTCTCTATTAAATAACGAGGACCATCACCTCTGAGACACTTGAAGACAATACAAGCAATCCTAAAGACAGTAGTAGGGTCCGTGTCAGTTGCCATAAGTAACTATGGAACAAATCCTCATCCGATGCATCACCACCATCCAAGTTGAAAACCATCAAATTACTTTCCCGAGAATGACGATCATTGATTTCGGTTACAACTGTAGACACGATGGCTGAATTGACGTTCGAGGTGTTTTTCTCAACGTCATCCCGCCGCGGCGAATCAACAGAGGACGTCATTTGTGAAACAGTTTGGTTTGGTTATGTTGATCCAGTTTTGTCGCTAGCTTCTCAATATGGGAGGCATTTCTATGTATGCCACTCAGCATATCTTTGACAACCGGTAGGCAACGTATACAGCTCCAAAAACTTGGCTAGTAGGCTTGATGATTTCTTTACACAACGCTTGCGTAGCGTTGCCGCATGACACATGAAAATGAAGTTTGCAAAGGCTCAGGTGACAAATTGATCACCGGCGAGGGTATTCACAGGTTGACCGCAGTCAAGATTTGAGCATACGATATTGTTAAGTTGAAGATCCGAAGACATTCTAGCATACATTGGCATATTACTAATGTACAATAGTATAAATCTGAACAAGTTCTATCATTACTGTAGCACACACTTTTGTTCCGTCTTGTATAGAAAGATCTCATTATACAGTGATTAGAAAAGAAGTCAACACACTTATGGCATGTAGAGGCATTATTGGAAAGACATGAGGAGCTAAACCGAAGACTGTGAGTTATATATATTTAAAACACTATAGTGCTTCCGTCAGTCTGTTATGGTGCCGTAGTATTGTGGCATAAAATGGAATTTAAGACGTATGCAATGAGGCTTGCTTAAGTCTGCAGGTTCGCTTATATCATGACGACAGGTGCTATGAAGTGAACACCAACGCTGGAGATGGAAGCTATGTTGAACAGTCTCGCGATTAACCTACACGAGGTGGAAGCAGATGATAGAGAGCTACATAGAATGCAATGTATAAGCACTGGTATGCGAAATGAGATATTAGTGCAACATGGCAATATAAGTGGTATTCAGTGAGAAGTTCCCATCTTGAACTACCATAGTGATTTTGTCTCACCGCGGTGGACTTGACGAATCACTTGGAAGACTCTGCTTCCGAGTCGAGAGAGCTGGTCTAGAGAGGCAGATCATATTAGAAACACGGATGTTATTGCGTGTTACATAGATGGATCTCTTGTTAAGACAACTGATAGGAAATCCACTGGAGCAGGTGTTCTAGAAGGAACGGACAGTTGCAGTTATTCCCTGGGTCAGAACTGTACTGTCTTTCAGGCGGAAACTTACGCAATTAAAAAGTGTACAGATAATATTATATATAGGTAGATACCTGCAATATAAAAATACGAATATTTTCAGACAGTCGCGCTGCACTCAAAGCACTTATTGCTAAGCAGGTTAGATCCAAGCTAGCCATAGAGTGTAAGACAAGCTTGAAAATGTTATCTAGGCAGAATAAGGTACTGTTAGCATGGATTCCTGGACATAGTCACATTGAAGGTAACGAAAGAGCTGACGAATTAGCACGTAGAGGCTCTGCTAGACGTCCAACAGGGCCAGAACCGATACTTCCCGTTGTTACGAAAGAAGTAAACATGATGATAAAGTCATGGTTACATAGGAACTTTACTACAAGATGGAGACAAGAGATAGGTTGTAAGAAAACGAAGAGTATTGTTAGAATTCCAGATGAAAGACGTGGTAATTTCTCATAGGTCTAACGAAGAATACTCTCAGGCAGTGCATTCAAGCAATTACTGGGCATAGTTTGTTGAATTACCACTTACACAAGATAAAATGATTGAAGAGAAGGAGTGTGATTACTGTGGCGTCGCTACGCAGAAACTAGGAAGAGAATACTTGGGAATAGAGTACTTAAAAAGGTATCTTAAGACTGCAATATTACGAAACTCTAAAAGTTTATTTTAGGCACAGGTAGGCTGAGATAATCTTCATATAAGTCTTTTTACCTATTTCAGCTAACACAAATGCACGCAACGTTCTGATAGTTTTGTAATTGTTTAACAGGCTAATGCAATAGACATATCCTATCCTTGTCCCACAACTTTATGATATCCCAGTAATTGTTATGTATATACGTAACTTAAAAACGCGCTGGTGTGCGGCGCGGTGTGGCTCTAATCACTCGCACTTTAGATAGTTGGCACCAAAGATGTGGCAAGAATCTCCAGAGCTTAAATTAACGCGTAATCTTTAAACCCATAGGTAAACGTTAAAACCATCCACAAATTGTTAACACAGACCCGGAACAATTCTCTGCTAATCAGCTATCTGACATAATTCCACGAAATAAGATGTCAACCGGCTATCTAGGTCGCTACATTCAACAATTCAAGAATAAAGACCAATACAATATTATAAAATCAACACAGTAGTCAAGCTTCGATCATACGATCACTAATCACTGCCGGTGCACAACTCAGACTGAACTTAGTAAAAAACTGCATTTGAGGTTAGATAAGCTTAAAAATATTGAGATATATGCAAATTAGGTAAACCTAAGTTAGGACTAGGAAGTGAAAACAAAGTAAAATAAAAATCCAAGGGGAGGGACCAATAAAAGAATAAATTTCAAAAAAACTGAATTTACTGTTTGGAGAGATTTGGACCCAGGGATCCCTGGCTATGTAATTCTATTGTATAAACTTACGCATAGTAAGAAAGAACGGATAAGTGTAGTTATTATTTTAAAAATTTACAGGCCCTCCTGAAGCAGCAGTGGCCATTAATTTATTCATTACTACTTCAATAATATAGTACAGTGAAAGCCAACTATGATGACATAAATAACCGCCTAGTAAACACTGCCTGATTTTGCACACGAGTCAGCTAGACTCAGATATCTGTCCTGTATAGTCCGGGTTCACAGTTAGTTAAAATTGTCTTAAAAATACAACATTTTGATTAAATTTTGTATAAAAACCGGGCAATAAACACCTAAACTTCGCTGCATTGTCACGACTACTGTATTTAGAGGGTACCGCTGAAAAACGTAAGTGGACAATAAAAGGCGGGGTGATAGCCCAAATATCTCAGAAAACTGCAGCAGAAATACGCGAATTGAATGTAGTAAACAGAATACTTCTAGCGGTGACACAGCCGCTAGATCGCACAAAACGGGGTCCATTGGGATTCACACGCTTTAAAGTGAATCGGGAACAGATGAGACTAAACCCTAATGTAGAAAAACTGCAAAATATCGATGTGATGGTAAATAACGAATCCCGAGAACGGTGGTGAATCAACTTTGAAACTCAGGCTCCGTTGAACGCCGATGATATACGCTGCGCGCAATGGCATTAACCGTTCATGCGCTACATGGTTTATTTTCTAGAAAATCAACATCCGCCAGACGATGCTCCTTAGACCTTAGAATATTCGATAGCAGGTACAGCATCTGGAGCCTAGATATTGCGTGAATGACGGCATCATATATCATAGCTAACGTGAAAAGAAGCTGCCCTGGACGAAATAATGCAATTTAAGCTAGCGGTTCCCATTTTGGTGAGTATTGTTAGAATAATTTCATGTCACAAATTATTTGGGCTACCTACAGTTGAGATCGGCTATAGGGAAAATTGCAACGTCAGTTTTATTGGCCAAAAAATAAAGGAATTGGTTCAGGAGATTATCGCTGGGCATGTAGCGTATTCGTGATGGAGGAGCGGACCGATTTGACTAAGGCGCCTCCACCTCATTTTATCGGTAGCCCTTTGCCAGATGATCACAATGCATGTTATAGGGCCCCTACCGACCTCGTAAGTTGGAAACAAGTACATCGCCAACTTTATAGATTATTTTTCCAAGTGGGCTGAGGCATTTTCAAACCGTAATAAGACTGCAGGAACAATCGTAAAGTTGTTACTGGAGGAAGCAGTTGCACGCCATGGTGTCGCGCACGTTATTTTGTCAAACCAAGGGTCGGGTTTCACTTCGGATGGAAATGTCGGTGTTAGGGAGTCGGGTGGTCTATGCGAACTCGCATCATAACCAGACGAATGGACTAGTAGCGCGATGGAACCAAACACGTACGCCTATGATGAAACCAATGCAGTACTAGAGGCACAGAGTTGAAATGAATGTCTGAATGCTGCGTTATTCGCATACCAGCCGACGGTACATGCGTTAACGGATAAAACATCATTTTTCGTATTTCACGGGCTTGACCCTGATCTTCCGGGTGAAAAAGATTCAACGGCTACAGAGGTGGGATCAGACGTTGAATCTAAAGCCTCTCTGGTGCTATATTGGATTAGACCAAAACGCATATAAGTCGTATTTCAACCGTAAGGCTGGTGTTCCTGATTTTATTTCCGGCGATGTAGTCATTCGGAAAAAAGAGCGTATATTCCCAAAGCACGTCTCCAACAAGATGTACCCTGAATTCGACCGGCTTTACCGAGTTATCAAAGAGAGGAGTTCTAATTTTACTGTATTGCTGATGGGGTGCAATAGCAAATCGCCTTTGGTATACCGTAAAGCGACTTTTAAGCCACTTGGCGGAAATCAACGAGATAATATTGATTATGAACAGAAATTGAGAGCGCGGTATTCAGATGAGACCGATTCCGATTACTAAATGCGGTGAATGCAAAGGAAGCTACGACTAGCAGGTAGAGGTGGTGCGAGATGTTCCTTGGATCAAGTGTGATGACTCGTCCGAACAAAAACAGTATCATCAGATTTGTGTCTGGCTTCAGGAGAAACTGGAATTCCCAATCTGATACCGCCCGGCGTTTTTAATAAACCATTGAAAATGGGTTGAACCTGTTGGAGAAAGTGTTCGGTACGAATCGATTTTCGCGGTGATATGAATTTGCGAGCAATCGGAGACCGATTCCTCTGGATGACGTCTCGACTGCGATGATTTCACGAACTGACTACGTGATCTCAGTTATACGCGGTAAGCCCTATATTCTCATGAAATGTAAGTGAAAATTTTTGTTACCACGTTTTATCATGCCCCGTGTTCCCTTCCTCCCACCTTATATATTAATAAAGGAGCAGATTTTATCAGCAACTTGTTTCGAAACCTGTCGTTTTTGTATTTTGTAACGTGTTACCCGAAGTTACTTCGCAGAGCCCCACGGCCGGATCCAATTTTTCTGCACTTAAATATTTCGTCAAATATTTGCTGATCTGTACAATATAACCAAATCATTCGTTTGTTAATTTTTTGCTAGTGAAAAGAGTGCTTCTATTTTTGCCAACCTTCTCTACGTCGCGCAAAGGACAGTCAGGAGTCTTCAGCCTGTGGATTTGGCTTGAGGAGCCCACCCTTAGGAGGGGTAACCCCAACCTCCAAGCCCCTATGATCACGTGCTGTAAGATAAGTCCGATAAGTACTTTAATTTTGAGTGAATACTTCCTACATTGTAGTCTGTTAATATTTCAGTTCCATTGCAATAAACTTTAGTGCTTAACTAATATATTTATTTCATGTAAGTTTAACTTTGTCGCTTTATTTCGTTAACTACGTAGCTAATTTGGAGAGTACGAAGTGTACTAATTTATATGTCTAAACTGTGCGGTTATCGGGTGTCGGGCATCTAGCAGGCTACCAGGCGGAATCCCTGGCCAAAACCTCCCCAAAACCCTAAAAATTCCTAAAAACACGGCTTGATCACCAATTTCTCTATTATATGCTTCCCTCCCTTTTTCGCCCTTGGGTTTCTTTTCGTTTCCTGGTTTCTGTCTGTTTTCGTTTAAATGCTAATTTGCATAATTAGCATTTGTTTGTTTTGTTAGCTAACATAATGCTAGCTTAATTTTTGTTTTAGTTTTCAGTAGTAGTGTTGAGGTTGAGCTTGGACGTGTAGTAGCGGCAGAAGCGAGCTTGTTTTCGGATTATATCATTAACACGAGGATTTTAACGTTCACGCGAATATATTGTTACGGGCTTACGGCGATTTATACGAATTGTCTTATTTTATTTTAATCTTTATTATTCTTAATTTGATGACCTATTTAGTATTGTGACGCGGCAATTATATTTTCAAACTACTATCATAGAGGTTAACGACGAGTTTGCTACTTAGCATTGGTGTTAGACAATTGCTGCCGAATTCTATTTTTGGTTTTGATACCTAGCGATTCATGATCAAAAACTACTCAATATTTGGAAAATTTCGGAATTATGGCGCGATTTTATACAGGCTTGTTTTGCTTCAAAAATTAACGTTTAGTTAAACCAAGCTTCACAAATAGAAACATTAGTACTTTATTACATTGACTCAGTAATATAACTCAGCACCTCGGTTAACTAAAAATTAACTCAGTTATATTCTCAGCTAAGCAGTATATCTATTGGCCGTGCCGCTATCTACCACCTGCCGACCCACTCGAGGGGTAGAACTGTCCTACAGTTTAACGCGGTAATCCTATAATCATCGTTTACTCACTACAAGCAAAAACCTTCTTCGTTAAAATTGTGAAAATTTCTCCTTTGTGGCTTTTTAACTGTGGATGAGCTCTAAAACAGCTGTTATGATAAAAAAGCAGCAAGTTTTATGTACAAATTTCGACATTCACATTTATAACCAAAAACCGTAAAACCCGATATAGCAATATGTGCTACGGCAACGTACATTTTGGCACATCCTAGTTGGCTTCAAAAAACGTAGTTAGTTTTAATGTTATTCGTTGTGTTTTATGAATAGGATATTAGAATTTTGCTGCATTTACAGTTATTTTATTCGTTTCAGCAGTTAGTCTTATTAAATCAGTAGTTGGCTTTTGATCATATAGATAAATCAGGGCTAGAAGTACAGATTTATACTTTTACATATGCTTATACATTATTCGTTTGAACCAGTGTTTAAATGAAGTTTCCCAGCTTTCCTGTAAATAAATTTCGCATTGCATGCCCACGATGCCTCCGAAACAAGGAATATCATGTTTTGCAGACGACTGCTATGTACAACATTCGATGTTTATCATACTATACTACCAAATCAAAGAAAACCGACAAAGCATTAAATAGCACGTTTCAAATGCGAATATTTAGCTCGACGGCAACTACTGATGGTGGATTGCACCGTATTGAAATCAGCGACGTAGGAGGGAGTTCAGTTATTGTTGAAACTGGTGCTTTAGCCCGATTTGCTGACGGTTCGGCACTTTGTCGTATTAACGATACAACTACGCTAGTGACCGTAGTCGCCAGCCGTGGCGCTACGTCTCGACTAAATTACTTGCCATTTACGGTAGATTATCGGATTAAGGTAAGTATTGCATCATGTTACAAATAGGTTGTTATGCACGCCGTGTTTTCATTCCATCGCACATGACAAAGTTTTGCGCCGAGCGTGTACTGAGTATCCGTTGACTGTGTGTTTTATCGTATCATCCGACTCCGATCCGATAAAATGGTACATATATATGCTCCATTGGATTGAATCGGACGCAGTGTGAGCACAGCGCTTACTTGTAGTTGCTGTATCTGATAGTTTTAAAAGTGAAACATCTTTTTTGTCAATTATCACCATCGCTGTTTTTACTCGCATTTTTATCTTTCTATGAGTAGCAGTCCAGTGTTTTGGAAATGCAATATAGTTTTGGCTTTAGAAAAATTGGTGTAGGAATAGTACCTGAGAGCATGATTGGAGTATAAAACTGTTTGCGAGAAGAAGGAACTGCTTGTTTTACAGTTTTCTATGATGAACATGTTATCTTCAGTTTAATTATGAACTATTTTCTGGCGGCTGTTCACTCGCTGGAATTAGTTGTTCGCAATACACTCTAAGTAGACCAATCGACTTGAAATGTAAAAAAATTTGTTATTATACATTATGTAAATAACTGATTTTTCACGGATGTGATCTGTAAGCTATCTAAGAAGGCGTCGCATAAAAGTTATTGAGGGTTGTTGAGTTTCGTTTTAGTGAGTCATAACGATGTGTATTAAACACAAACGATTGGAGTAAACATTGTTTAAAACCAAATCGTAGCAGAAGCGTACGTATATATTTGTGCTGCATTGCCTAGCTTTACATGGACTTAGTGACTCGCCGATGTGGGTCACTTGGTATTTGTACGACGAGATGTGGGCAAAGTAATCTGAGGGATATTTAACAGCTTGGCATTGGCATTGTAACCAAAACATTCAAAATTTGGTTATATAAGAGAACAACATATGCGTCCTTATGAACTACTGTATATACTGTGTATTTCACAAGTACACACCTTAGGTTTATAATAAAAAGCCATTACCAGTGAGTGTTAGTTTTCCGTTTGTTTTTTAATATATACTTGACGCAAGTCAAAATATATGTAAATAGTATATATAACATTCAGCGAGAACCTGTGGCTGTGTATATATGCATGTCACGTCGGAATATCTGGAACCTTCAGCCAGAACTGTGAAGTTAAAATGGAACAAAAACCTGGCCATATAAATTTATATATAGTGGAACAAATCATCGTACTGCACATTTGAAGTATGTTGGAAATGATGTATTGCAGTGATATTCTTGACATTGTTAAAACTCAGAAAAACAGAGTATGGATTATTTAGAAGTACTTAGCTGTAAGCTTGGCTAACATAAATTGAAGCAAGCACCAGCTCGTGTGCTTGTGAAGTTTGTAAAACAGTCTACATTGAAGTACAGTAACATGTCTGCAACGCAGCCAGAAACTGAATTCTTGGCAATGAGCTGTATTTATTGAAACTGTGAGAGCAATATAATAGTTTGTCTCGTTTTGTAGCATTATGATCAGAAAGTTATCATTATCATCTAGCTGACGGGCACTGGTTGCCCAATGCTAGCCTAAACAATCTCCCATAAATCTAAAGTATACCTTCCTTCATTTTCTTTTAGAACCATATAAACCAATAATTTCAAGTTCCTACAGAATAACATGTAACAAACGTATGTGTAGTAAAGAGAGGCGATTGGAGACAGAGCGTAAGTCTTTAGTCTACGCTCCATACAAGTATGTTTAGTTACAAGCACACTCAGCTTGACGCAATTTGCTCAAGGCTGTATAGTGGAAGGTACGTTTTGCTCTGGGGGTCCAAAAACGAACATGTTGATCGATAAGCAAACCTTATTAGTTTCCTTAGTGTTTTCAAAGACCCAAAGAGGCTATAACGCCATAGCAATACATTAAGTTTAATGTAAACGTTATTTTTAATTCATTTTAAATCCACTGTACCTTCATTTCTTCCTTCGTCCGTTTTACTATATGACGTACCAATCCTCCTCCGTGGTACATATTCTGAATACTTCGTATTTCGTAGCTATTTCCCATTGGCTTTTCAGGAAGTACCCATTCCGAGGATAAGATGACCTCGTGGTTACGAGGTCATGTGAGATGAAAAGAAACAAATACATATTGAGTTAGCGTGGCAAACAATTGGAGGCATGTAGACTCTGCTTGAACGCCGTAAGAGACGGCGAATTTACAACGCTATGTGACAAAGAGTTCCAGTAACGGATAATGCGATGGGAGAAGAAATGACGCCTAACATCCAGTCTCGGAATGTCCAATGTCTCTAGTTTGAGGTTGTGACCACGCGTGCGAGCACACCCTGGGGCGAAGTAATTCCCAAAATCCAAGTCCACCCCACCGTTGATCATTTTGTAGATAAGAATAAGATCGCTACGAATGCGTCGTGACCTGAGAGTCTGCAAACCAAGGTAATCTAAGCGGTCAGCGTAACGCCAGTCCCTGATCCACGGAAGCAATTTTGTCGCGTGCTGTTGGATCTTCTCAATCACTTCGATGTCCCGTTCTAGGTACGGCACCAAACGTTGACCGCGTATTCTGCGTGTGGGCGAATTAGAGAACGATAGAGTTGAAGCCAGATCTTCTTGTGCCAATTTATGATAGTCCGCCGTAAGAGGAAAATCACACGATGTGCTTTTGCCGATATTTCAGCACAATGCTCAGAAAATTTGAGAGAGTCACACACCAGGAGACCTAAGTCCTTTTCAGCGGTAGTAATATCGAGATAATTGTCCGACAGGGCGCAAGCTGAACGAGGATTGTTAGTACCACAGTGCATGACATGACATTTAGACGGATTCACAAAAAGCGAAGAGTCAGAGAAGTACGACGATAGCCCGTTGAGATCGAACTGGAAGGAATCAAAATCAACGTCAGCGAAATGGTTCTATGAAATGACGCGGCGAGCAAGCCTCAGGTCATCCGCGAATTTGAAAACCCACATGACACCCATTCATCAACATCATTGATAAATATAGTAAAGAGAAGTAGACCCAGCACGGATCCTTGGGGGACCCCGCTGATGACAGGTGACCAATCGGAGCAGGAATCATTCACGGAAACCTTTTGTCGACGACCCTCTAGATAACTCACGAACCAGCCTATCGCCGCACCCCCAACACCGTACGATTCAAGCTTTGCCAGAAGGACGGAATGATTAACTTTGTCGAACGCTTTGTGTAAATCGACATATGCAACCTCCAACCAGTCCCCCTGGTCAACTACTCTCGTAGCAAAGTTCATATATTCAAGCAGCTGAGTTGTGGTTGATTTTTTGGCGAGGAAGCCGTGCTGGGAACTGTAAATAAGGTGATTCGTCAGCAGATATTCAAGAAGAAAGTCACGAATAACTGTCTCTAACACCTTGCTAACAGAGGCTGTGAGACTGACGGGGCGGTAGTTGTCACATAGGCGCCTGTCTCCTTTTTGGAAGATCAGGATGACTTTACTGATATATAAGTTTCGAAGACCAGGTTCCGGATTCGGTGTAAATGGACAGTTCCGGTTATTCCCTGTCTGCTGTGTATATCACATTGGCAAACTCAGTTCATTAATACAGGCGGACTCTCTGAATGAGTCAAAAAGGCATTAAGGCTCCACAAAAATTGTTTTGTTAGTGTAACAGATCCTTACGGATCGTTACGAGGTGGATAATCCTGACCACAGCCTAATGGCCAACTTTTATCGAAAATCCATAATCTTGACCACATAGCAATGGTCAACATTTACGAAAATCCTGACCACACGATAATGGTCAACATTTAAAATAAATCTGACCACACCCAATGGTTAACATTTTTCGAACAAAAAATAAATCTGACCACACCCTAATGGTTAACATTTTTTCGAATAAAAATAAATCTGACCACAGTGCCATGGTCAACATTTTTCGACCACCAATAATTATGTCCACAGTGTAATGGACAACATTTTTTTTGAGTACCAAAAATCCCGTCCATAGTGTAATGGACAACATTTTTTCGAGTACCAAAAATCCCGTCCATAGTGTAATGGACAA
>JASANE010004220.1:0-19954 GCA_030248225.1 Trileptium ribeirensis | reverse complement strand
TTATATGTCATACTTCGTTCAGTTAGTGCTGATTGTTAATACGCGCGATGGCTATAAACGTAATTATATATTAATAAATTATTAATTATAAATTAATATCATTGTACTGGAAAATATTGATTTTATTGTAGTGTTGTCCAGTTAAAATGGAAATGTGTGATAACAGTGTTAATGCTCAGGGACCTAGGTTATACATCCGACGTTAATAAAAATTTATAACGTAATCTAAACATATATTTAGATAAAATAAACAAGAAGTGAGCATGCATATTTAGTACCATTGGTTGCTCTGAGAAACAAGTGTCCTATTTTGGCTCATATTACATTTAGGGACCGCCTTTAATTACGTTTTCTTCTTCGAGTCTCACTGCATTTCACATAATATGACAGTGTTACACTCTTTCTGGTTCTCGTTGTTTTGCCTGCTGTATGTGGGGATCATTTTTGGTCTTAATCTCCCCAAGTTTAGGAATCATTTGGTCTCGATATTAGACATTTGTTTCGTTTTTACATGCGCCGGTATTGAATGATACTTGATGCTGCGTTGAGGCCGTTGGCTTAGTAATATAACTTTAAAAAATTATAACGTCCTATCTTCACCTCTTACCATGGTATAAACAATAATATCTTAATCCGAACTGATTTTGACTCGAAAAAGCGCCTTGTTCAACCTCTGCTTGTAAACACAACGAGATACAGGCAAATAAGTTTTCTTGTACGTGTCGTTCTATTATCGCATTGAATGGTAAAAAATCAGGAAATTTGGCTCATCGGTTCGCGAGTTATAGGTGTTGCAATAAACATCACTTTGTATTACTGTATATTGTTGCTAGACAAAAGGATAATCTATTTTAGAGTAAATTTACTCAGTAACAAAAAAAACTGAAATAATAAATAGTGTTACTGTATATTGTTGCTAGACAACAGGATAATCTATTTTAAAATAAATTTTTTCAGTAATAAATAAAAAGCTACATTGTGCCAAATTTCTGCTGTTTGGCATCTATTATATGCGAGTACCTACCTGTCGTCGATGGCCATTTTCGAGACTTACCCTGCTATGCGAAATGTTTAATGTATGCAATATATAAAAGTATTAAGGCAATGTAATGTGGCGTTTACGTTATAAAGGACCCTCAATGTGAAAGTTTTAGCCACACTGGGTGTCTCTGCCACCATCCGTTATATGGCGTCTTGGACACCATTGAGTTTCCGATGGTATTTTAAGATAGTATACAAAGGTACTGTAGTATTGGTAGTGGTATGGTGTAGGCTACACCATAAAATTTTTCAAAACGTTATAGGGTGTCACCACACGATGCTGTTATTTGTTCATTTAATATAATGCATGGTGTCCTTAACACCATAGGTAAAAACAACAGGAATATTTAGACACTATATTGAAATTGATGGTGTCTCATACAATATCTGTTTTATTATTTAATACAGGCGTATGCTGTATATCACTGGATGGTATTTTGTCCTATTGGGGGACAAAACTTTCAAAAGGGAGGGTCCTTTATAACATAAACTCCGCATAACTAAGCAAAACAAGTGTGGTAACCCAACAGTATCAGTGCAGCATATAGTATTATTTACGGTATATGCTCTTAAATTATTGAAATATAAACTGGTGTGCGTGAATTTGCATGTGAAAAAAGACCAGCAAGAAGCAGCAATAAATGTAGAGTGTTCGACAGAAATATGTATAATTAGATGGCCAATGAGGGAAAATATGATTATGCCAATAATATGGCGTTTCTATACTCAGGCGAATATTGTAATCTATGCACCAAAAACACAATATCACCGTTATATGTTTACCTCAGGTGCATACAGAAATTAATTCAGCAATAAACCTATTATCCCTTTTAAGCTTTCGGCAAAAGATAAGGTGGGCATGTTAGCTTCACTTAATATGTTATAAAAATGGCAATAACGACGAGCCATCACTCGCGGATAATGGTTTCCAAATTTCAGAAATTTGTCAAAATGTCGTTCACCATTATTACTGAATAAATTTGTCAAATTTTTTGCCCTAATTCCAAACTCAATTGATCTCTTAGTGCACCACTAAATTCCAGAAAAATAGGCAATTTTTGCACCAAATCCACAGCTTTATAAAAATGAAGCATAACTCATTATGCTAATTTACCGCAAAGAAATAGTGACCTAGTTGTGCCTTTTACTACTTTTGGTTATGGCCAAGCTGAAGTTTGCGACGCCTAGAGTCCAAACGAATTTCTGCTCGTTTATGCATTATAATATTGTGGCAACTGTTATAATGATGAAGATTCTGCTTCTGAATTTCCTTTTTGATTTCTTTATTTGTTTATCATTTTTCAATTATTAAGGTCCTGTCATTCTTACGGTAGTTGGATTTTCGCTGACATATGCGCTTATGCGGCGTTCACGTTATAATGTCCCCGCTGTTTGGAACTTTTATCCCCCTGTAGTGGCGACCCTACCGTATAGACAGTCAGGGTGACACCCATACTGTGAATCAATTGCCGAGGGTGTACGACACACCCCTAACTACTGCAATTTTTCTTTACAGTGTCCTACACACCCTTAGCTACCAATTTGGCGCGAATTAACTGTAACAGACAGTGTATGTAGATAATGCGGTTTATTAGTCAACTGGGCTGTATAGTTTTTTTAAATGCTTCATATTTGTACCTAGGCCATATGAAAGCTAAGGAAATAATGCCGCACACTGTCCGTAAAACTGCAAGCAGACACGGTGTGCTTGACACTGTGCAGAAGTGGTAATATGCGTAACTAGCTACCTTTGAAAAAATTTACTAAATACAAGGGGGTGTCTAGAAGACCCTGTTGTCAACAGTGTCTCTGACACTGTGTGGTGTACATAGGTTCCAAACGTTGGGGACATTTTAACGTGAACGTCGCATTAGTGCGGCGTTCACGTTATAATGTCCCTGCTGTTTGGAACTTTTGTCCTCCTGTAGTCGCGACGCTACCGTATAGACAGTCATGGTGACACCCATGCTGTAAATCAATTGCCGAGGATGTACCACACACCCGTAGCTACTACGTTTTTTCTTGACAATGCATACATACCTTTAGCTACCAATTTGGTGCGGATTAACTGTAATGAACACCGTCTGTAGCTAATGCGGCTTATTAGTCAACTGTCCTGTGTAGCTTTTTCTAAATTTACGATATTTGTATCTAGCCCATATGAACATTGCTCAAATAATTACGAACACTGTCAATAAAACTGCCACAAGACACAGTGCGCCTGACACTGTCGAGAGGTTGTAATAGGCGTAACTAGTTACCTTTGAAAAATTTTATTAAAAACATGGGGGTGTCTAAGACACCCTGCTGCCAACAGCGTGTCTGACACTGTGTGGTGTAGATAGGTTACAAACGTTGGGTACATTATAACGTGAACGCCTCATGTACATAGATTATCATGTTGCCTAAAGCTGCGATATACAGTACTAAAACGAAATCTTTAGCAATATTTGTAACTCAAGAATTGATAGGACGAACTTCCTCAACATTTTACCATTAGATGCAATTATCGCACGGCATATAACGGTAAGATCATTTGCCTCTATCTTCTTGCGTTTACAAGCAGGGTTGAACAATACTCATTTTCCTTTGCCAAAATCAGTTCGGGCTAAGATGTTATCGTCTGTATCCTGTTAAGGATTTAATTGAGTAGATAAACTGAAGTTTTTATGGCCTTGATGACACAAGCAAATTAAATATACATAATGTGCCCAAATCAACGTGCCACAAGAGAGCAGATTCTGGGCGTCCCCCACTTTTTACTGTGGAGCAAAAAATGGATATTAAATAAAATGAATTAAAATAACCCGATTCTCATCTTTTTAACACCATAATGAAATTTTGAAGAGTTTATGAGTTTGCCTCACCCTTCGCCTAAATACATACTTTAGAATTTTAATCAACGTAATATTGGATCTATCACAGAGCGATGTGTAAAAAAATTGTTGTTTTCAAATAATTAAAAATATATATGCTTAAAATTACAAAATGTAGATTATGCGAATTAAACATATAGAAATTTCGACTCAATTTAACAATGTCAAATTATGACGTGTTATGTTGTGGCTGGGCAACATCCTTAGTGATTACAACTGTACTTGGTGAGTTACTAATAAAATTATAACAAATATAAGGAATTATTAATCACTCATATGACATGCTTTATCAATATACATGAAGTTTCTTGCTTTTTGTCTGTTTGTCAGACTGTAACATTGGTTTTAGTTTTTGTCAGACTGTGCATTAAAGCTTGAGCTTCTTTGAACATTTCCCTTCAGTCACATTGGAAAGGTTTTTCAAATGCGACCGCTGGAGTCCGCTAACCAATCGGAATCGGCGTGCAGCAAATGTCTCGTATAATTTGTAGCACCGCATTTAAACTAAAATATTCACGCGTCCGGCTTAATCGATTTTACCAAATGTGTAAAATATTAGTTTTACATGCATTAGACACAATTAATAGTTTATACATACATTTTAGACGTTTATCTTGAAAATCTTTACAGCACACAGATGCAACGATATAAGTTTGCAGGCGATAATACATTGTATTATGGTCGTTTACGAATGTGAAAAGCTTACTGCATAGAGATGTGAAATTCATTTAAGGTAGCTTGATTTTTAAGGCTAGGTAGCTTATTGTGAACGCGGGCTAATCAATGCGCTATACCACCAGTATGTGAACCAAAACTAAATGTCGTTGCATTAAATTTTACATATACATCAAATAAAATACAATATTAAAACAAACGTAGTAAAACTAATATTTAAAGATAAGTGTGTAATTTAAACGCTGCAACGTCTCCCGAAAATCCATGAATGCTAGGATACGCAGCGCTGCAGTAGCTATATACAAAAAGTTATCTTCATGCGCCTTACTCTCCACTGGTATTTTGTATTCTGCCCTGTTAAGGCAAACGTTACTTCGGCAACAAGGTCAATTGACATAATGAATCATTTATATTATGATGTGTGCACCTAAGGTCGAATTCTGTCACTGAGCCAATTCGGGCTAGTGACAAAAAGGCGTAGCCAAATTCGGCCCTTTATAAATAACATTAATAGCTAAGCTATGCTACTATGTTTGTACGAGCCTGGAATGGATATGTCTCTAGGTTTGATAGCCTGGACGGACTACTGAAAAAATATTTACATTCAGCTTAGCAGATTGTGTTACAGGGAAAATAATTAGCTCTGGGTCCAAAAAAGGCAAAATTAGTAGTAATGCGTCGTTCGCGTTTGTGTGCGGAGACTGCACACTGTAGCCAGTATGGTAACTACGAATCCACGCAAATCAATTCGGGTGCAGTCGTAATGTCGATTGCACCGTCCGTGTAAGGGCTATGTCGACTGCTGTCGTAAGTGCAGGTGTAGCAACTATTGCACGCGGGTATGCAAGCGTCTTGCACATTGCACTGACATTGTGCATCTGACGACCCTTATGCATTTGCTAATGCATATGATGTATCAAATTACATACGCGAGTGCAATGGTTTTGACCACTGTTCGTGCAATGATCACTAGAAAAGCAAACATTAAGGCAACAATGTTTTCTAAAGCACGTAAAATTTGTTACAGGCAATCGGTCGTTTATAGCTTTTGTTATAAACAACCGATCGTCTGTATCAAAAACTAAAAACATTTCGCAGAATTCAAGCTGGAAATCTTCTTCGATGGACGTTTGCAGATTTTATTTCATTTCTTTTCAGCGAAGTACCATTAGTTGAAGGTAGATTCACTTTAAACCGAGTATTTTAAATCATAGTGCATAATTGTTACCAGGTTATGCGCTAATTCATTTTAGCACGAGGCTACAGAAATTCATCAACAGCAATCACTAATCAAACAGTATCAGTTTTGAAAGACAGATTCTAAAATGTTTGACAGCGAAAAGCTTCAGCGTTGGGCCGAACGACAAGGGCCCACGACAATATGTTACGTGACGCATTTTATGCGCTGTTCACAGAATAATACGTACGGTGATTGGAAATTTTTTGTTACAAACGATGCGTAGTCCGTACCTTGTTACAAATGAACGATCGTTCGTATAAGAAATTATAGACGACAAAGGGTTTATAAATCTAGCTACATCGACTGTATCCTGAAATTCCTTTTATTCCGATCCTGAAATTTTCGGTTCTCAAATTCCTATTGACATATTTCTTATTCGTAGATTTCCTAATTTCGTAACTCAGAGATTGTATCACTAAAATTTCCACTGTTGTTCTGTCGCTAAACGGCCGATTTCATTACAATAGGAGCAGTAAGCAATTTACCTTGCCTAATTGCAGTATCCCTGATCAATTTATACACTATAAAGTTAGAAACAATAACGAAGAAGTCTGATTTTAATTTAACAGTTGTTTTACCTAATTTTATCATATACAGCGGAAACTTCGACAAAATCAAAATTTTATATCCAAATGGTTTGGGATACGTGTACTATGCAAATTTTTAGTCAAATAGAAAAATATCCCATGTTTTACCGATAATAACACCAGAATAAGCACTGATTTTGACAAAATTAGGGGTCTATTAGATCGAATTTTTTGCTATTTATGACAATATTGTTGTTAACTAATATACTGTAGAAATTTGAGCCCAATTGTACTGACATTTACCGGATTACAGTTGAAAGCTAAATATACACAGACACCCCAGCTCAAAATAGAAGTTTTCACTCTCTTGTTTAATTGTTGCGCAGGTCACATATTACTGTTTCGTTTATGTTTCCGTGGAAATAGAATTAAGCGTATATATTCTTCATGGCGAGATGAGTCTTACTGTTGCACCGGCGTGAGCACCAGGCATCGTCCGATAAAAGAGTTGCTTTTGATCCTTGTTGTTTATAAAATGTTTCAATTTAGCTATGGTCATATATTCAACTATGTAAATTATAGTTTTCAAGAGAAATTTATTATATCAATAAGATGAGGTAAATATGTCCTGCATTTATATAAATTGGAAATTTACAGCGTTTGCTCATTTTCTGCGAGGTTTCTGCAATCAATCATTTACAAAAATAATGCAGATTTACTAATTTGGCTTCTGAATGTTTAATAATGCAATAAATATAGGAAAATAACCGAGCCTATTATAGATGATTTATAATACCACAAACTATATGCATTAAACGTCGTTGGCCATTAATTTCTGAGGAAGAAGCAGCTGGTGATGTTTGACCACACAGCTGCTCGTATCCTATAAGTTTAGTAGTGTCAGCATAAAAGTGCTGTGGCGCAGATGTATTTATAACAATTTGGTTTTCTCTTCTGCACTCAAAATATTACTACTGATAGCTAAGAGTCGCACTACTAGAAAACATGTCGGACCAGCAACGTATGGTTGCCTTTTTAAAAATTTAATAATGAGTGACGATGTTAGTTTAAGATATGCCTTTTTCTCATTTTCCTTCTCTATAACCTTTGTGAAACACAAATAAATGTCATCGAAAACAGTTAGTTCTTCGCTGCTTTTTTGAAATCATAGAAAAGGCTAATAATTTAAATGCAATTACAGAACATAACCTTTTTTAAACTTTTAAACTCTATTTTTGCGCCTATTGTTAATGGTTAGCCACTCTACCATACGGAGTTACAGCCAATGTCTATCCAATTTTGCGATTTTCATGTGGAATTTCAATTCAAAATTGCTAATCGTAACTTTTGAACTGTAACGTTGGACGACTTTCAACAAGGCTCTATCCTCTTCGATTTTTTCTTTTATTTTAATTGTCAGGAAGGTGGACCAAACCACAACTTTGATATGATTTTAAATTGAAAGAAAAGTTGAATTGCATAGCCTCATTCTGTCACTAACAAATATATATTCGCAAATAGCCCCAGCGATATATCATCGATGTTATATAATGTTAACGTTACAGTAATAAGCTAATGCAAACGTTAAGGCAATAAGCTACTGAAACAAATAAATCGCGCTGGAAAATTTTTTATTGAAAAATGAAATTTATAGCTTGTGGAATTTATCTCTCCTTTGGTCATTCCAAGAAAAAATATAGATTCGGTAGGTTTTAATATGCGCTGTGCAATGCCGTGGTGTTGCTCTTAATGTATTGATGGTTAATTATTGTTTCATTGGTCTTTAACGGAAGCTTCATTTGGAATTTCGAAATAGTAATTATGTAGCCATAATAAATCTGTTTTCTCTCACCGGGTGCGTTACCTATTGAAACTGAACTAGTGACGCGAGTGGAGTTTCTAATACATCAAAGTAGTTAACGTGATCCAGGTAGTGGATGAGATATGGTCGGTAATCATCACTTGGAACCGAGTCTAACATATTGTACATACACCAATAATGTCGAAGTTTTTGCGAAATTTCCCTTGGACGATCTGTCGTTTATTCCAAAAGTTACGATCGACTGATTGTCTATAACAAAACTTGCAAACGTCAAAATGTTTGTAATATTTGATATAGACGATCTGCTGTTTATAACAAAAATTATAAACGACCGATTGTCTGTAACAAATTCTACGTGCTTTAGAAAACATTGTTGCCTTAATGGTTGCATGTGTAGTGATCATTGCACGAACAGTGGTCAAAACCATTCCACTAGCGTATGTAATTTGATACTTCATATGCAGTAGCAAATGCATAAGGGTCGTCAGATGCACAATGTCAGTGCAATGTACAAGACGCTTGCATACCCGCGTGCAATAGTTGCTACACCTGCACTTACGACAGCAGTCGACATAGCCCTTGCACGGACGGTGCAATCGACATTACGATTGCACCCGAATTGATTTGCGTGCATTCGTAGTTACCATACTGGCTACAGTGTGCAGTCTCCGCACACAAATAAACGTGAACGACGCATAATTAAAGCAAGACGCTTAAATGCAGATAAAATAAATACGTAAATATGGCTATTTTCAAAATTTTTGATTAAGCGCCTGTTACAAGCCAACAAAGTAGCTATATAAAACACGCTCCTTCATACATAAAGATTATGCTATTGTAACAGGTGGATGTTTTACGAATATATGACCATATGTATCACCAATTTTTATTTTTTTCGTTATTTTTCATTGTCGTCATATATTTCTGGATTTTAGAGCCGATTCTGGAGCTTATGACATTTTATCGGCCTCGATTTACTATTAGCTAATATATTTGTAGCGGTTGGGCCCAAAAATGTCACACTGGCTAATCGCGGCTAGCCAAGCTTGGCTTTGGAGCCACGGCAAACTGTAACAAAATTCGGCCCTACCGCACACATTTTAAGATGGATGATGCATAACGATCACAGTATCACGAAATTCGGATAGCACTCGTATTGGGACCACACGCGACGATCATAATTATTAACAAACCCAAATACTGTGTGTCTCCTTGCAACTAAACAAAATATGCTCACCGATACCAAAGCTTATCACTACTTTGACAGTTTTCTTCTATGAAAATAAATGTTTCATATTGAAATACAAGCTTCATGCGTGTGTTTAGTTTCTAACGCAGTGACTTGTTCTTTAAGTTTGTTTAACCAAAACTTATAGTACAACAGTATGTCACAACAACATACAGATCCATCGCACTAGATTATACACACATATTTCTATGCGATTGCCTCAGAAGGATGAGAGATATAGCATCCAAACGTTTGACTTGGCTTTGGCTTTCAAACGTGATCATATCAGCAATGGATCGGGGTCACGGGGTAAGTTTGGGTCACATTTCTCGTGGGGTCACGTGGTCAATAGACTGACGCCGTGACCCCGGATATTAAAAATTCTAAGGTGAAATTACAAACTTTTTTCATTACTTTCTCCATGCAAAGATCTCACTAGCATATTGTTCCATATATCCATTTATTTATTACTATATAACTTTATAAATTATTTGGTGCGGAATGATCACGCGAGTTCATGAGTATCACAAAGAGGCAAAATTTACAAAATCGGCTCTTCTTGGCCAAATTCGACCTAGGGAGAGCATAATGCAAAATATCGGTATTAATTTCTGAAACCGCAACAATCTTGAGTGAAAAATCAATTCGCGCCTAGCTGTGTGACTTCTAAGCTGTTGTTATGTTCATTACCGTGATATCTTGATATTTATATGCTGTCTAAAATTCTGTACGGAATATCGAATATAAGTAGCGATTACCATACTGTTCTCTCACACGTTTAGCTATCTAGGTTTTGGGCTATTGTTACGTCCAAACTTGAGATATTTGAGTACGTTTAACATTCAGAGGTGTTGTTTAAGTTTGATTAGGGTAAGATATATGCGAAATTTTTTTAGGAAATCTTTACTGATGATTTTTACAATATTGCAAATTTGAAAATGTTTGAAAAAAATTTATACAATTTAGAGAAAAATTATTTTCCACAAAATTAGTAATGTTAATTTGTTGACGCTACAGTTGTGTGCATTACGGCGATTTTGACTCTAATTTCTGAGTTCGGCACCAGATTTTAAAAAATTATTCGAACAATATTAATTTATTTAAGGCAAATATTGAAATTTGTCTCAAAAATTTGCGTTTACGCAACAAAAATTTGAAAGGAACTCATTTGCGGTCATACTAAATTCCTCGGAACAAATTAATTATTGGTTAGGATAACGGAGGTTTCGGAATATCGGAAACAAATCTCTTTTTAATGAAAGCATAATTTTAATCATTCTAATTATTTCAGAAGTTAAAAATTCTTGTGTATAAGTGTTTATATATATTTATATATTTATCATGATACGATGGGGTCACGGGGTCAATTAGATGTGACCCCATTCCATTGCTGGATCATATTGAGAATTTTGTATTGCTCCCTGGTAACATCAATTGAAATATATGTCCCTAATACCATGTCTCGACTAAAGTCTGCAAGTATCTGTGCAGATCATGCTTATTCAGACTTTTCAATAAAGGATCGTCTGCCAGCGTCCTTTTGACCACGAATATGTCGTAGTACTAGCGCTCATGAAATGCTATAAAATTTTAAGTTTCTCATCGATGCGATATATAATGGTTAATTAGAAACTTGATCTTTTCGATTGCGACAGAATCAACAACGCTAATAAATCATTTAATTCGCCAGAAATGTGATCTAGTGAAGCAGAAAACTTTGCTCACAGCTAATTTCTTTTGAAAAGTGGCATTTAGAGGTAAGAATTTTACAGCGGTCTTAACGTAAGCCCATATTTACAGCTCAATGCTAAGTAAATATACAATGCGTACAGGGGCTTAAGGGTAGTAACCATACAACAGTGAAAAAACTATACTAATAATCAGAGCGTAGTGTAACGTAGTGGCGATTGCGTGTTGCAGGGGTGAAAGCTTTTAAATTCCGTCTGTGTGATCGGCCATTCTCGGGAACGACTTACCGATTTTCATGATCTTGGGCTCATTCGAACCGGCACATAAGATTTACTGCGTACAATCCGAGCGTTTTTCATTTGAAATCTGGCTTCGGGATTAGAGGACAAAATGAGGGTTTTTACCCCATTTTAGTACACTTAACGGAAGCAAGGTTATTTTATCTTAACTTTCGAAATTTTTTTCTCTAGCTGTTTTATTTCACGTAAAATTATAAATGCCGATACCTCTGTTTTTTGTCGATGAAGGCTCCGGTTCTGGAAATATGGGGTTTGAGGTATGGCACCCTCGTGGTTCCTTGACACAAAATTCGAAAATTTATTCTGACGTACCGGGCGACAGAAAAGCTTCACTTGGCGGTTTTCGGACATGGGAAACGCATAGCCGGCGTTGGTTTTACTCTGCGAACCATAATTCTATACGTGGGTATGGCGCTCCCGTGTTTCGGGGTTAGAGGTCAAAATGAGGGTTTTACCACATTTTAGAACCCTTCACGGAAGCAAGGCTATTTTTATCTTAGCTTTCGATGATTTCTCAGATTGGTTTTATTTCATAGTGAAATGCTAAAATTCCGATGACTCTGTGTTGTATTTCGATTAATGCTCCGGTTCCGGGGTTGTGGGGTTTGAGGTATGGCATCCTCATGGTTCCTCGACCCAAAATTCCAAAATTTCTTCTGACCTCTTCGGCGGTTGGAAGTTTCCCCTTCTGGTTTTCACGCATGCGAAACTCATTTCCGGTGGTGGTTTTCTCTGCAATCCATGGTTCCATGAGTATGGGGGTATGGCGCCACCACGGTTTTTCGACTTAATTTTATTGTGACGTCCTGTGAGGCTGATAGATTGCACTTGGGGGTTTCGGGCATTGGAAAGCTATTGCCGGTGGTAGTTTTGTTGTAACTTGTGCGGTATTGTGCGATATAAGCATATAGCATAGCGACGTATGCCATCGAAGCTGATGGGCTGTGTACGCAAAAGGCGTAGGTGTACCTATGCTTCACTACGCTCTGCAACCTCGATAGAGTTACTAGTTATATTTGTAATTGCTACTTTTATATTTTAGCGTTTACACAATATTCGAGGCATAAACTCAAAAAGTGACATTAATCAGGTCATAATCACATTGTTTCAGCATTTTTGATACAGCTAGTATACTGGCCGCGATGCCAATAACAAACTATTACAGAAGCTAAAACTCTATTACTAAGAATTACTATGAAAATTGTAGCACTAGGAAGGCAACAGAGTTTTGCTAATATTTCATTTAAGTGAAAGATTTTAAACAACTATATATAGGGCAAAACTAAAATTTATATAAAATTTCAGAAAAATATAGTGAAAAACATTTAACAATTTTTCCATACCATTAGAATTCCATGTACCCTAGGCCAACTTTATCCGACTTAATGAACGTATTCGAGTTTACCAATGTCTAATTTTCGTTGAAAGTAATCTGAGGGGCATTAGGTTATAACATAGAAAATGGAAAAGCTTAGTACGGCGGTTCAGGCAGGCTTAAGCTTAATAGCCTATAAGAGCCCAGGTTTAGGATACGGTTAAGATTTAGGCTTAGTATAGCGAGAAAGGCATAACCGGCATTGCATTTAGGCACAGTTTATTCCTCCTGAATAGTATTTTTAAACGTTTAATATGTTTATTATTAAACTAACATGTGTCAATGCAATATTAGAACTCTAAAGTAAAAACCGACCTTTCGTTTTACAATAAAACTAGTAACTTGTCTTATCGTCAATGTGTTGAATCCCGACTATGCAGTATGTAATCCAGATGCGCTAGTTACGTAGTTAATGTCTCATAGACCCATTTAAAAAACCGTTTTGGAGCTACTCTGCAGCGCAGGCAAACACAACAACAACAACGCAGTTGCAGTAGACGCTAAATAAAACTAATATTCCAGATATCTATGAGACGGTTACTTCGATGCTGTAGTTTTTATGTGTTTTGGGTCACATAGGCCTATTCAAAAATCCGTTTTAACTCCAACGCTGTCACACACAAAAGACATATCATAATAGCATCAGACAATGCACAGCGATATAGAGGGTCAGTTGCTTTAAAAAGGAAGATATCCGAATAGATAGCTGCAAAATTACCGTATTGAATAGTTGGCTTGGCGGTGGATCATTTTAGTGCATTTTGGATGTCATGAGCCCATTCAAAAAGCTATTTCCATCAACCTATGCAGCGTAATGGCAATAGCAATATATTTTGGATAAATAGAAGCATTTAGGATAAATTGGGCTACAAAATGAGCCCAATTTAAACGATATACCAGAAGTGGTTGTATGATTATGATGATTTTTTCGCTAATTATGATGATTTTTTCGCTAATTCCGTTCGCCAATGATCCGTTTAAAAACCCGTTTCACTCATACTTGCATATACACAATTTTACAAGTCGTTATACACTGTCGTATAATGGCTTATTTTCTCTACAAAATGAACACAGTTTGACTCAGATATTTACACAGGTTGTGTATATAATATATATAAATAACGTGATTTATATAGCCGCTTTGCGACGCCTTTAGTTCCTTTGGCTTTTCCGTATGGAAGATATTGGAATCGAGTTTACAGCCTAACTATTCAATACACATACTATTTTTTCGGCTTTCAAACAAGCTATCACTTAAACCAATATGCCTAGCCAAAGTTGAGATTTGAGCGTCACTCTAAGGAAACGCAGAAATGGACATTATCAAATTTCACTATAATACGGCTGATAAGAAATCTTCGCTTCGCTTGTTTCAGTCACTACACTCAGAAATCAAAGAAAACACGGTCTAGTCTGTCTAGGTGTACAATTCGGTAATTTAGCTGTTGTATTCATTTCTGTGCAAAACGTTCGCATGCACATCGAGCAAATTTTCGAACAATTGCTGAGGTAGCACAAAAGTTAAACTTGTGTCGTAGTAAGGGAAGCATAGTCGTATTCAACTGTCTATCAGCCGCCTGTCGGACGTTGGGTCGTCGGCCGGCCGTTCGATCTTTGGGGGTCCCGTATCCGGCCCAAAAATTTACCGGCCGATTTGACTTCAATGCCGGCCGTTGCTTCTGAGAACTAATCACGAGTAACAAGGGAAATATAATAAGTCCTGTAATTAATCTTCAGTTTTAATGATGATTTTAAGGTATTGCAATAAAAATGTTTCCTGATAAGAAGCATTTTGACCTTACGGCATATTTAAATCCATTGCTGTATTTTCAGCCGCGCCACCAATTGATTACACACGATGGTGGGAGCCATCATCAATCGGCAAACGCATTCGGCCAATATTCAAAGGAATGGACCTGCCAGGTAACAAGAATCAACCTGGATATGTCCAAATTGTCCCTGGAATAAATATTCCCGGACAGGAAACGGGTGCTTTTCACCAATACTCCCACTTTCAGCCGTTTAATCCGGTATTTAATTTGGGTGTCCTCTTTGACTTCCAAGACTCTTTTGGTGTCGGTGTTAATATGTCCCCGAGTAATAAACAAAAAATACCTATTAAGCATCTGTTTCCGGCAATATTAGCGCTTGGTGGAAATTTGCCGAATTTTCAAGATAATCTTTTAATCGGTCCTTATGAACCCTTTCAACAAACATATGCAATGGGTTACGCTAAAGAAAAAAAGAACTACAATGTCGGCGGTCGAATCGCATTTCCAGTTGCTAAACAAGCAAAAGATTTTGAATATACAGGCGGAATATCGACACGAAAAAAATCAGTGCATTCGGGTACGGCAATTCCATTGCTCAAAAAAGGCCTGTTATGGCCGATTGGGGGTCATGCGACGCTTGTGCGAGAAGATATTAATCTACAATTTGGGCATCAACTGCCAAACATCAACCCACTTAAGCTTCCGATCGCACAGATTTATCCATACTTGATCGGTGCTTCGTTGCAACAAAGTAATGTTGAAAGCTCTAACTGACGACAGCTTGTGCCGATGACGATACTGGGTGGCAATGTGAAAGAAAAAGAAGTATAAATAGTTATTACAGCAGGGTTTACCCTTTGGTAATACGAAACGTTAATTTGACAAAAGTTGGTATGACCCAGAGTTCGTTAACTCAAAGGTGAAAACGTCCAAATGTTGTTCCGCGCTATAGGCAAGGCGACCGCCACCTAGGAATCGTTAACATACTGCGACAGATACTACTCCCAGCAAGACACACCATAAAACATGTTAAAGCAGAATTAAATATTTACAAAGATTTGCGCTAAAGTTAGACTAACCTGTTGCTAGGTTACTGCGCTAAACCAAAATTTTGGTACAACGGCTATGGGAAGAGAATTTAAGGCCAGATATATGCAATTATTTTCATTGAGTTTAGTTAACCATCGGTACGTGGTCGTGCAAAAGCAATGCTCTGTATGTGTCCCTTTTCCAAGAATAGAGATTAAACAAAGTTCACTTTTAAACTGAAATCGCAGGGAATTTAGTTGTACCCCGTATATAACGTGGTAACCGCTACAGTGACGTGATAAAAAGTTTTTCACAGTGCCGCGGCTAGGGCGTCTACCTCAAAGCCGAAGCCTGCAATTCGATAGGGGTTCACTCCATGCTAGAATGGTGGCGAAATTGTATTGTAAAGGTCCTCAACGACACAGTTTGACAGATGTCGCTGGCACATTTTTGAACACCTCACCGACACAGTTTAGGGAGGGGGGCTCGCTTAGGATAGCCGCGGATCTGTTTTCACAGTACAGTGGGATCGTGATATTGCAGCTGAAGAACTGACATCTATCCGATAACACCTTTGGCAACTGAATATAAGATCCAATAAACAACCAATTATGTATCAAAATCGAGCCGGTTGCTCTTTGTTATAGCTGTAGTATGACAGGAGCTATTTGGCTTAAATATTGACAGTAGGCGTAACTATAAGATGCATATTTTGCCTTCGACATTTCTCTACCGCCGTTCACACTGCGGCATAGATTGCTAAAAACAATATTGTCATCCAAGATTTGTGTATATTTCGTTGTCATATTTTTCAGCTTTGGAATTGCTGTTTCTATTTAGGTCATATTTTACCACGTATATATGTGCTGATTTTGAGACAAGCGGATATTGTGGAGTCGATCCCAATATGTATATAGTTACAAAATAAGTGTCGTCATATATCTATTCGGCATCGGGACTCCTATATGTTACTGCCACCGTCTGTATCTTTGCAACGAATTTTTCGATTTGCTTAATGTTCACGTAGGGGTGATTGATGTTTATTAATCAAGCTTATTAGTTTATTATTTGATCAAAATTTTAGGCATTATTTTGATCTGGCTACCAAATAATTAAAATCAAAAGCGCTAAACCCAACGCTGTAAGCGCAGCATTTAGCTGAAACTTACTTTTATAAACAACAAATGGTTTTATTGGTATTTAATCAATGTAAAAAAACCCGCGTTCAACTTTCAGCTCATTCACAAGACATATGTGACGTGAGATTACTCAATTAAAATTTGTACATTTGTTATTGTTAAAATATAGTTATATATATAAGAACATGACGTAGACACATGAAATATGTTTAACAGAGCACTAAATGTTTACATAATTTATCAAATATTTAGGTTTGGAATAGAGTTTTACAAAAACACATTGCCCATTTTTGTATGAACTGGGTTATTGGTTGGCGGTTTTATTTGACTTAATGCATGATTGGTATTAGCTCCTGAGTAAACTCGACGGTGACCAAAAATTTAGCCCATATCGACTTCAACGGCTTACCGTTTATCACGGATATTTTATTCAACATATGTATGTATTTTAATAGTCGAATGTGTTTATTTTATTTAGTACTTCAGATCCAGTGGCATAATGAGAAATTTTGCTAAACATGAACGTTAAGAATTTAGAAAAATGGGAAAGTCGCGAAATTCTAGAAGAAGCGTTACTGAGTGCCAAGGATCGAACGGCTTAGCAGGCCGCAGCCGGGCTTTACCTGGTTGCTCGGCCTGTTCCCTTTCGGTGGCACACTTTCCCATTTCATTGTAGGATTTCCAGCGGTTCCCTAAATTAAAATTACTCCTAGGCTGGCGAATATGTAATAAGAACGCCTGGCAATACTTTTATATACTTGACACTTGCCTCAACACGTAGCCTGATTCTACAAGCAATTACTTTGCAAGGATTTCGGAAAAATAAGAAACTAACATGGGACAGGGCACAGCATGCTATTCGAAAGTGGGGGGGGCAACTAAGCTGGGGTGGCCATAAGGAAAACACTGCCGTCGCCATAAAAGGAAAAAATCCTAATTCTGCCGATTTTTGCCGAAATGTAGGGAGGCCATAAAGAAAATATTGCCGGCGCCATAAAAGGAAAAATCCTAATTTTGGCTTAGATTTTAGATTTTAGATTTTTGCCCAAATGTGGGAGGCGCAACTCCACCCCACCACCTCCCGCTCCGGCCGTTCACGCTGCACCCCTGTTCTGAGCTTTTAAATCTAACTTCAAATTTATTGATTTGACTCGTGCAACGACGTAGATATGCATTTCTTTGATGATTTTCGGTTATTTGTAGATTTTGATTTTTTGTTACTATTATTCGGTCATCTTTCCGAGTGTTTTCATTACATGTGTTAACGAATGTTTCACTTATGAGTTCAGCAAACAGGATTCTGTATGCCTCCAAATTTGTTACTTGTATATTTTCTATCCAGTAGTAATTTCAATTCCATTTGTGTTATATGTTAAAATTTGGGAAAAACTTTTGAAAGTAGCACTGGCAAACTTAAAGCGTTGCTTGTCATATGTGTAAATGTTGAAAATGTCAGAACAGCGAAGAACCCGCTTTCCGATATCTAAGAAACTAATATTTTTTTACCAATTTATTCCAAAAGATGTACTTGTTTAGAAGAGATTCCATGCCGGGGCAAACTCAGGCTCAAAAAGAACTAGTCACATCTGCCTGAATCTTAAAATTTTGAGACAGGTTAAAAACTACAAACCCGAACACCGCAACGAACAATGACCAAAGTTTAATTTAGGTTCTTGCACAATGCTATATAAAAACACGTGTAAATTCTAGTTCTTGCTCGACAGACCATTTTAGGTACGTGCACTTGGGTTGTTCTTTTGTCAAGTCAGTTCACGATCGTAAAAGCGATAAACGCGAACAAATCACGAGTTTCGTTTGCGTACACGTACGTGACTTGCGATTCTGCGACATGTAGGGCTGTTCGTGGTGACTATTTTGCGATTTAGCATCGCATTTTGCTGACCGCGTACAAGCGAAAACGCGATTTCCAATCGCGTTTTTTCGTATGCCGTAGTACAAAAATAAACCACAAACATTGCTGTCCGATTCACAATGTCATTTGACGAACGCGGACAAAAGTACGAAATGAACAAATGTGTGCGAACACAAATTCCACTTCTACAACGCTGAGCCCATGTCGCGTTCACAAATATGCGAATGCCAAAGGCAAAGATGTGAACGCGAATCAATTCGTGATTTTGGCAAACGAGCAATCTTGGTGTACGCAACAAGATGGAACCCACACATTAGAATCGTGGCACAAATTTTTATCACTGCGCAAAAGTATCTAAACCGAGCGCTGTTGAAGTCAGTCTGAAAACAACCACAGATCTGCATTAGATGCCTAGGATTAAGTTGATTTTAAGCACAATGTAGAGTCGGATTTAATTCTGTTATACCATGAGTTGTACACCTTTACTGACTTTATTTATGCCCAACTTCACATCAGTGTGACAGCCGCAGGAACCTGATGTATGTACACCGTTTAAAGTGAATAGAATTCTAGTTTATACTAAATGCATTAGTGTATTTTAGGTGCGTACACCAAGGTGTTTCTTTTGTCAAAATCATTAAATTGAGCCAAATTTTCAATCGCCGCCATGAGCCAAATTTTGAGCCAATACGACTTCAACACTCAGAGTATACGTTAGAGTCCTGTCCATCCACGAACGGCACGGTGTCACCCCTCCACAGGCAAAGCGATACGACAAATCAATCGAACTCTTGCATCATTCACAGAGAAATGTGTGCACTTGCTCGACATCATCAGCATATACACACGTGTATATGGAAACATTACATTCGATAGTATGTAACAACTTTCGTGAGTTGTTGCGCAAAGCGGGTCCTGCGTTACAAATTTAGTACGCTGTTACGCATAAACGCTCGTATGTAACAACTTGGCTAATGTTGTTACGTTCTATTTGTTACGCTCGAATGTTCTTACGAGTATTCGCAGCTTTATGACAACAATCGAATATTGTTACGAACAGTCTTAACCATACATGCTCAAGGTCTTAGGTCTCAGGAGTTGGTATCCGGTGCCATGCCGGCGATGGGTCTGTCTTCGGCCTTCAAGAGAGTCAGCCGGTTTGCTGGGGTATGACAGGTACATAGAATGTCAGGGTTTGTAGAAGCCCATAATTAACCCAATTTTGCTTAACTTTCGCCATTTTCGTTAATTTTCGCGAAATTTTACGGCACCTACGGTACCGAAGGGAGGCGCGGGTGGATTGGTTGGCGCGTTGGAGCAGTACCAGGCGAAATTTCTATTGCAGCGACAATAAAGTCGTATTGTTTTT
>JASANE010004219.1:0-21458 GCA_030248225.1 Trileptium ribeirensis | reverse complement strand
ATTGCTTGTTTCGCATGTGATAGCTGAGATGGGTGGATTTTGGATAGAGCTACGTTCAGCAGTTGGTTGTTTTGAAGCCTGAGCGCCGTGCGTACGTACTTGTTTTTCTTTCGAACCGTTTGTTGTACCGATTTGTTGAGGTCCCTTTTTGCTGTGACGAACTGTCAATTTATAGGTGTTGTCAGCTTTAATTGTCGAAGTACCTATCTTCAGATATTTCGCGACAGTAGCAATTTAACGTCCTTAGACAATAATATAATATATGTCTGGTGTAACGCACCAGAAACGCATTCATCTTTAGTCTTCCTTCTAAAACTGAACGCAATTGGTTTTACACGAAGGGACATCATTCATCAACAAAGTCTGTCACTGATGAAGGGTAATTTTATGCGGATAAAATTTGTTCTGTACCAAAATTTAATATATAAATTGTTAGCAAGGTTACTTGTAATGAGTGAGTCGGTTCCCACAGACACCAATTTTTGGAGTGCGCTCGACACTGAGAATCTAAAAATTGATGAAATTCAGACGTGGGACACTCACTCATGTCTCCACCGTCAGCTACGCAATCAGGTAAAACATAATCCAGGGCACAACCCAGAATAGAAGTGTACCTGCAACTGAACTCCAGGCCTTTATCCCAGTATTGCTCTTTGAGAGCGTCTACGCATACCAGTGTGGTCATGGGAACGTGAATTCCCATGGGGATGGGATAGGAATTATTTTGATTCGCATGGGAATTCAATTCATGGGAATATTTGGAACCGATTGAAAACTATTTTGTTCACTCAAACAATTCACGCACGTGCAAATTCTTTGTCCGCGTTGATCCACGGAGAATCAAGTTCACTGCTGAGCATGGCACATTTGCTGCGCGCAAGCATTGCTCAACATCCCCATCGCCATAGGGGACGCGCTCGATAGCCAGGGTGACAGCCACCCACGTGCCCCGACATCTACGGCTAGATACTTAATGGTTTCTCTAGTTTTCTTACAGATGTTGGGTTAATGGGTACAAACGTCTCCAATTTCTAACACAATACCCAAGGTACGAACTTTTTCCTTGAGACTAGCAGCCATGATACTAACATATCTCAGGGCAACATGTCCCCACGATACAAACAAATCTCTTGGGGAACCATACTACCAGGTGCCGAAGTAACACTTGCAGAAAGCAGCCATACTAACGTTTCTCATGGCAATTTATTTCTATAATACAGCTAGTTCTGTCAGTAGACTTAAATCTGAGGTTAGCCTTTTGTTTTATCCAATAAAGCATTGATGAATCCATAAGAGTGTCTTCTGACAAAAATTTATCCCATATCCTGCACGTTGCATTGATATCTAATATAACTTAATCCTCCCTCAAAATTCAATGGACTGGCCACAAAGAGGCATTGGAAATTACCATGAAGATTCCTACGGAAATTCTCATGGGATGGGATAGGATGGGAACTGAAAATCAGTTCCCATGACAACCCTGCTGCATACCCTCGTGCAGCGACCACTAAACCTCAACTTTTTCCAAGAATAAAACATGAAGACTTTACGGCGTTTAGTACCGATATAGTTGTTCCGTGCATGTGGGAAATCTTGCAAAAACACAAAAATATTAAGATATTAATAAATAGAAACAATCCTGTTACTCTTGGTGCTTCCTAATTGCAAATGTGTCACATTCCGTGTTGGATGCTGTCAAATTTGTTATAGAAATCATCGGTTAGTTCACAGTTTTTGGTCTTCGGCGTTATACAGTTTACTTAGGGTTTATGACGCTTCATTGGTAACCTATTATATGATTTTGCTTGTTTTCTAGCTTGATGTATAGAAGTTTAACAAAATAATTTAAAATAAAAATATAGTTCATATGTTGGCTTGCTCAAATTATAAATTTCGCGGCACCGGGCAAATCACCATCAGATGTTTAGCATATTTGGCGCAATAACCGCAACGTTTGGCTGAAGAGTCATAGTTTTTTGTATCAGTTTATATATAAATTATAGTATATTTGAGTCGTATATTAAATATTTAGATGATAATTATCCGATGTGTACTTGTGAAAAGTCAGAAGAAAAGAAGTGAAACAAAAGTGCCTTACGTGAAATTGATATCTTAAAATCCGACGCTAAATCGTCACAGGGTGGTATAACGCCTAATGCTACATGCCTATAATTTCTGCAACTAAGGTCTTGTAACCGTAATGTCTTACTACTGGACTTATTTGATAAAATACGATGTTTCATGTACGGTATTGTTGATAACTCCACCACGGAAGCTAGCCGTCAGTGAACCACGGTCTGCGCCATATACATGTATAAAGGGTGATGTTCAGATTCTGTGCACTAAGATCTTTAAGTGTAAGGTGCAGTGCTTATGCTTCTCTTAAGTGCTCCTCTTTATGCCGGGTAATTTGTCGACCGCCTATAACTTAGCTACTTGAGAATCACTTAGGTGGTTTAGCTCAACTTACTCATTTGAAAAAATTGATGAGACGTTAATACCATTGGTCCTTGTAAATTAGCCTGTCAACAGGTATAACTAACAAAACACAGTTGTACTCTTATCACGATATTTTGGATAAATTTTCCAAACTGATCCGAAACCACTTGTTATAGGTCTATCAAGTCGTGTCTTTTCTTTTGGTCAATTTCCAAATTTTCTCATTAAAATAAAAGTCTTTACTGATGGCGTAAACTCTCTTATCAGAACGTAGTGAAACGTAGTGGAGATTGTTTGTTGCAGCGGTGAAATCTTTTAAGTTCTGTCTGCGTGTTTGTGATCGGCCATAACTCGGTAACGCCTTAATCGACTTTCATGATCATGGGTTTATTAGAACCGCCATAGTCGATTTACCCTGTGCATCCCCGAGCGTTTCACTGAGTTATTTCCTGGTTCAGGGGTCAAAATGTGGGTTTTTTGCCCCATTGTACCCCATTTTTGTACCCTTCAAGGAAGCAAGATTATTTTTATCTTAACTTTCGAATTTTTTCTATAGGTAGTTTTATTTCATAGTAAAATGACAAATGCCGATGCCTCTTTTTTTGTTTTTCGATTAAGGTTCCGGTTCTAGAGTTATAGAGTTTGAGGTATTATGCCCCATATGGTTCCCCGACCCAAAATTCAAAAATTTGTTATGACGTCCTGGACGGCTGAAAAGTTTCACTTGGTGGCTTTACAGGGGACATGGGAAACTCGTTGCTGGTGTTTGTTTTGCTCTGTGATCCATGGTTCCATGGGTACGGGGAATGGCGCCCACAAGATTCGGGGTCAGAGAGCAAAATAAAAGTTTTTTTTTACCTCATTTTAGTACCCTTCACGGAATCAAGATTATATTTATCTTAACTTTCGGTTTTTTTGTGTGGTTGGTTTTATTTCATAGTAAAATGATAAATGCCTATGCCTCTTTTTTCTTTTTCGATTAAGGCTCCGGTTCATGGGGTTTGAGGTATGGCACTGGCACCCCCATGGTCCGTCGACCCAAAATTAGTAAATTTGTTCTAACGTCCTGCGCGGCTGAAAAGTTTCACGGGGAGTTTCGGCATGGAAAACTCATTGCCGGTGTTGGTTTTGCTGTACGACGCATGATTTCACGGGTAAGGAGGTATGGCGCCCACAAGGCCCGGGATCGGAGAAAAAATGAGGGTTTTTGCCTCGTTTTAGTACTCTTCACGGAAGCTATGCTATTTTTATGTTAACTTTTGATTTTTTGTCGGGTTGGTTTTATTTCATAGTAAAACGATAAATGCCAATGCCTCTTTTTTGTTTTCCGATTAAGGCTCAGGTTCTAGAGTTATAGGGTTTGAGGTATGGTGCCCATATGGTTCGTCGACCCAAAATTCGAAAATTTGCTCTGACGTACTGGACGGCTGAAAAGATTCACTTGGGGAGTTACGGCATGGAAAACTCATTGCCGGTGTTGGTTTTACTGTACGACGCATGATTTCATGGGTAAGGGGGTATGGCGCCCCCATGGTCCGGGATCAGAGACAAAATGAGGGTTTTTACCTCATTTTAGTACTCTTCGCGGAAGCAATGCTATTTTTATCTTAACTTTCGATTTTTTTTTGTCGGGTTGGTTTTATTTCATAGTAAATTCATAAATGCCGGTGCCTCTTGATGATTTTACTCTGCGACCCATGGTTCCATTGGTACGGGTGTATAACGCTCCCATGCTTCATCGACCCAAACTTCCCAATTTTATTGTGACGTCCTGGGAGGCTGATAGCTCGCCGTTGAGGGGCTTTAGGGCATAGAAAGCATATTGCCTGTGTTAGTTTTGTTCTAACTTGTGCGGTATTGTGTGATATCCACCAGGGAATAACCGGAACCGGAACCAGCAACCGGAACCGTCCATTTGAACCGGTTCCGGAACCTGGTCTTCGAAGCCTATATAAATATAGTAAAACAGATGAAGGAAGAAATGAAGGTACAGTGGATTTAAAATGTGTTAAAAATAATTTTTATGTTAAACTCAATATACTGTGATGGCATTATTGCCTCTCTGGAACTTTATAGAGACTGAGAAAGCTAAATAATGTTTATTTATCGATCAATATGTCGGTTTTTGGAGCCCCGGAGCAAAAAATGCCTTCCACTATACACTTTTGCGTACATTGCGTCAAAATGAATGTGCTTATAACGCATGGAGCGTAGAATAAACACTTTCGCTCTGTAGAAGAAACACTTTCGCTCTGTTTCCAGTTGCCACCCTTTACTACGCATACGTTTGTTACATGTTATTCTCTAGGAAACTTGATATTATTGGTATATACGGTTTAAAATAAAATCATAGGTGTATATACTGTAATTTTCTGATCAGTGGTCAGAGACACTGTTTAGGCTAGCGTTGGGCAACCAGTGCCCGTCAGTTAGATGATAATGATGATAACTTTCTGATCAGAATGCAATCAATGGGATAAGCTGTTATTCTGCTAGCATAGTTTCAATAAATGCAGTTCACTGCCAAGGACACAGTTTCTAACTGCGTTGCGCATATGTTACTTTACTTCAATGTAGACTAACTTACAAAGTTTATAAACGCACTGGCTAGTGCTTGACGTAGCTTATATTAGCCAAGCTTACGGCTAAGTACTTCTAAATTATCCATATTTTGTTACCGAGTTAGACCGGTATAATTCTGACATACCCCACAGACTTCTGAATGTGTTAAATAGCTATAACAAGCATAGATTTGGCTCTGTTTTGCTAACAAACTCCTGCAGGGTTAAGATGAAAAATTCCTGACGAAATTATGTGTCCTATTTTCGTTTTACACGGCAATTTGCTGAGTTAATCTTTTCCCTTGTTTGGTTGTATTGAAACTTGATCATTGTGTATATTGCATATATTTAAACCACAGATGAATCAAAAAGTGGAAAATTTCAAACAAAAATTTTTGAACCGGAATTCCGGTTCCGGTATGGTTTCTGCCTTTTGCCGGAACCGCAACCGGAACAGGATTTTCGCCGGAACCAGAATTCCGGTAACTCCCTGATGTCCACATATAGCATATCGACGTATGCTATCGAGAGCTGATTGCCTGTGCATGCAGAAGGCGTAAGTATACCAATGCTTCACTACGTTCTGCAATCTCGATAGAGTTACTAGCCTATATTGTGTGATATCGCCAGGCAGGCTTTAGTGATACACTACATGGGAAACATTCAATAGTTTAGGTTTCTGCTATGCGGAAGTTACATTAATAGTGCATATCATTGAGCACCTTGAATATGAATTTCTTTTAATCAGTAAAATTCGAATTGTCCATATGCGACAGAAGTTAAACTGTATTGGCGGTGTAACTGCTCATTTTTCGATTGCTATAAATGCGTTTTGTTTTGTTATTATTGAAATCTTTGTCGTAACTATATTATAATTTGTATTTAATTATTTAATTATTTTATTAATGTATTTAATTTGTGTTGTTTTTACCTGAAATAACAGTTACAATTGAAATAACGGCGTGCCTTTGGGCGCGGCAACTGATGACTTCAGAAGGTATCTCAGAATAGTGATCGAATCCGGTTTATTTTTCGTCCGGTCAGGTTAACTTTTCTGGAATGACAGAGCGCCCAAGATTTGGTGTTAAGAGATTCTTAAGTTACAGTCATGTTGACTTATCTATCGATCAAATGTTTCGATTCTATAACCTCGTAATTCAGTTTATTATCAGCTTTGGTGGCTGAACATTAGCATAGCAGCACCCTTCCGTGTGTGCATTGTTTTAGTAGTTGTCATCGTTCTATAAAGATACCTTTACTACATGTACATAATATGCAGGTATATATTATACAGCCTTTTAATGATTTACCACTCCAGAAAGAAATGTGTTCTGTGCCGCAGTTATTTTGGCCGTTATTTTTATAGGGAACAATACAGCATATAGGTTTCTTGGTACTGTTGTAAACTTTGCAAATTTTCAGTTCGCTTACGTGCTGAGGCTGTCAATTCACTGTAGAAAACGCTAAAATTGAGGACCTTTGTTTTACTCACAGAAAATTGTAAGCTATTCAACCAATTACTTATAAGGTCTATAACAAGGTGTTATATCATCCAGTCGACTTGGGGCCAATTTGCCTACTGACCAGGTTCTATATTTATTTAATTGGTGAACATCACTCTTTCTTCCATCATATTTAGATACTTTTACCACAGCAGCGCATATTATACCAAGATAAATTAACGTCGAGGCGCGGTGTCCTTGATAATCAGAGACTGCTACACCAAACTTGATTATATTAAAATGTGAGCCCATGGCAACTTTACAGGCCGGATGCTATATGAATACTAAACAAAAGTTTTGAAAGGTTATGTTGAATATATAGTTTGAAAATGTATTCAACGCGCTAAATGCGATGTGGAGAATTACTTATAATATCCATAGACTGCCACCATATATATTTTTGAGTAAAACGCTGAAAACCTGGGAATAAATAACTTAAACTAAAATATTAAATGAATTTAGCCAGACACAGTAAAACTGCATATATATCTGTAAACAGGCGGCATTTAAGGCATTAGAGTGGAACATACGGTTAGGACGGGAACATTACTTCTTTCACATCACACCACTGCAGCATTGTATTGGTATCACTAATTTTTATTTAAACAAATATTATATGTTTTGCGTGACAAAATATTACACACGTTTTGCAGTTTCGATATCGTTGTTGATTCTAATGCGGAGTTCACGTCATAATGTCCCCAACGTTTGGAACCTATGTACACCATACTTATGGGTGCGACCCTGACTGTCTGCACGACAGGGTCACATCTACAGGGAGACAAAATTTTCAAAAAGAGGGAACGTGAACGCCGCATAAAAGCAATACATGATTGAGGTTCGAGGTCCCAGTAGGATAACCGGCGCTTCCGTGGGAGGAGGCCTTCGGCCTTCTCTGGAGTGGATTAGCCAATCGGAGGAGAATGTTTCAGGAGCAAATGAAATTTCAAAATTTTGGGACTTAAAATTTTTCTTAATTTTTGCCAATTTTCTCCCTAGTTTTGTCCGTTTCCTCCAATTTTTTGTTATTATCCTTCGATTTTGACAATTTTGGCAAATTTTTGGCCCGCATTCGCCCTGAGTGTGCTCAGGCGGCGAGCGGTACGGCGTTCTCTGCCAAGGATGTCCGAGCCTCAGTGGATAAACTCCCCCTATGGGCATGTATATACGCTAAAAGCGTTTCTTTTCTTACTTTATGTTGTAAGACATTTTCATCAAACTTATTATGGACCTCCCCTGCCAATAATTCATACACTGAAAACAGGTTTTGGCACTGTTTGGGCCGGGGGGGGGATTAGCAAATGATCGCACGCCGCTGAAATTGGTACCCATGGACTCAGCTCGACGAATTTCGAATCAGTTCGACTTCGACGGCGCGGAGTTCGATCGACTCTACTGACCGGCTCCGACGCTAGAGCTTATGATGTATGGTTTCAGATTGTTTTTCTGTTTTCCCGTGTTTTTGCTTTTGCGAGTTTGGAATGGGATTCGACGGTTGGAGGACCCGCGTAGACGTCTTCCGTTTCGCGGAAGGGGACTAGCAACTGCGGTCCCGGATCGAATAGTGTAAGTCAAGAGGAGAACCGAGAGTATGGGGGTTTACTTTCCCCAGATGTAACAGTGACAGGCCATTCATAGGCAGTTAATTAGGTTCATTGACAAGCCTCCGCAAGTCGAGTCCCGTTTTGGGCATCCTGAGCGATTTCACAGATTAATACTGAAATTGTAGCCACCGAAGTCGAAGTCCTTCTGATTCCCCGTGGTCTTAGGTAGGGCCCACCGAAACGGACGCTTCTCGTCCAAGTTTTACATGATTTGCTGCTTTTGAGTTAGGGTTATCGTATATTCCTGAGTCGACCACGGTAAAATTTTCTCGAACGTGCGCGCCACTGAAATAGGGACTTGCTCAATGGTTTGTTGTTTTGGTTTCCAAATTTGTAGTTTAGTTGATCGTTCAACGCCCATGCCGTGATTGGGCTTGAACAGAAACGCAGATTAGGGACGGGGGACTAGTCTCCATCGGGCTTTAGGAAGCCCTTAAAATTTCTTCTATTCTACTGAGCTAACTAAATTTGGGGAACACAAAAGATGGATCAAATCCTAGGCATTGAGACTTGAGCTTAAGGTGTTTGCTGCTTACGCGGAATGTTGTCTAGGGATTGTCTTGGTATAATCGTTTGACACTGACTTTAGGGCGTTTAGACAAATTCAGTAGGCATCTCATCTGAACACAAATTTCGTTAGGACGACTGACCGGAGAAACCGAAAATCTTGGCCCTCGTGTGATCCAAAAAAGAGCTGGAGGAACAAGGCCCCCAGCCGATCAAAATCTCGCCGACCCCGATCGATGACAATAACGCTTCGTTTTGTGGTAATACACCAGTTTCAGACCCTAAATAACTACTTTGTTAAAACAATTAAGCTTACCGGTGTTCACAATAATATAATGATGTGGTCTTCTCTCGAGACCAATGTCCAAAATAAACATCGCTAAACAGACTGACAGCAGGTCCCGGCGCCATAATTAGTTGGTGCCCTTGGGGGGACCACTCCGTGTTCCCGCCGCGAAAATAGAAAATATTTATTCCTTACCCCAATAAAGAAAACTAGCGGAGTCGCCCTGGCCATTTAGGCCCCAAACCGAGCGAATGCAAAACCCCGATTTTTCTTTGGAGCGAGCTGATCGCTGAGATTAGTTTTTCTTTCGGTTTTGCCCTTTAGGCTATGTACTACATATGCTCAGATTCGGTTTTTCGCAGTTTCAGTGCTTGCCCTTTTTATTTTCCAGTGTCATGAGTTGATCCTGCACGGGCAATTCAAGCCCGCTACAGAAACTTTAGTTCTAACCAGTCAGCCATAGAAACACAACAACATCGACTATCATGTTGATGATAACTCACTTGCATTACAGTGCAGTTGAGACACTGCAACGTTGCAATGTATAGAAAAAGGAACACAGATAGAGAGAGGCAACGATAAAACACAACGAGACAAGAAAAGCCGCAGACGCGTCCGGGGCAGACCGCCCCATGCCCGCCCGCTCGAGAGAACCCCAAGAGTAGGAAATAATGTTCAGTCACCCGTTGGTTAGATGCGTACGGTACGTCGGACGTACCCCCACCAAAATTCCAGCGAAGGAAACAGATTGGAACCGACAGAGCGACTTCTTTGGCGCAATGGACGGACCAATGGAGGACGCTGGACCCGCTAGGTCTCGACCGACCGCTGGCTGTGGGCAGCGACCACAACGCCCCTCCACCTCAGCCCACCGTCGTGGAGAACCTGCTGAATCGCTCGGTTCGGACATGAACGGTACGAATGCTATTCTCCACCACCTAACTACCCAGCCTACCGGCCCTCCAATGATACCGCTAAAGGATATGCCAACTTTTGACGGGAAACCCGGAGGTCAGGATTTTCAAGACTGGGTTCGAATGTACAATCGTGTAGCTAACGTCAATGGTTGGGACGATCGTCGGAAGCTGATTTATGTACCAGCTCTCTTGCGTTGACCGGCAAGGGAGGCTTTCGAGGGCCTCCCACCGGGAAAACGCCAAAGTTTTCTAGGATTAATGGCTAACCTACGTTTTCTGTTTTCGTCTTCTCGTTGACCTGAGAAATCATTATCGGGACTTTGCACTCGACAACAGGGCGCAAATGAACCAGTCGCCATGTATGGTTTAGAGCTGCAAAAGTTGTATGATCGTGCCTTCCCTGATATGGAAGATGAGCAAAGGGACACCATGCTTCGTATGTTTTTCCAGAGGAGTTTACGTCCCGAAGTGCGCAGGCAATTCCTTAACCAGATCCATGAGTGCGAAACATTTCGTAATACAGTGGGTGTTGCTAAGCGGTATGAGGACGCTAGTGGTGCCTGCCCGGATCCAGACGCTTCGGTCACCAGTAAAACTCGTACTAAAACAGTGAACTCGCTTCTTGAGGAAGGCGGTGAAGGTCTGATCACACAGCTGCAGACCATGATAGAGGAACATCGCAAAGCGAATAATAGTAATAGCGACACGATTAGTCGACTATTGGACGTGATTGATAAGCGAGCTGAGAACACGCATCAGTTAAATGCACTCGCGCAGCCGTTTGTGCCTGATGTTGCTGCCGCACCACCGCCACGCGCGCTGCCGCCGCAGATTAATTGCTATCGTTGCGGGGAACCAGGACATGTTATGCGTGATTGCCGGTATCCCGCGCGCTATCCGCAAGCCGCTAACAACGCGCCGCGCAACGCTGAGCCTGTGTCAGTTTATGTTTCTGGCACAGTACGCCGAGAGCCAGGGCAGTACCAACCGAGGAACTATGGAGGAGCTTACCCAAGAAATGACAACTACCTGGTCCTCCACCGCCTCAGTCTCGTCGATTTGAAACCGCAGCTGGGTATCGAAATAACCCAAGATGAAGTAGCGGCGGATATCGCCAGACTTGAACCAACCTAGATACCAGTCGAACCGTCCACCCCCAGGTTTTGCTGATAATGTTCGCGGAAATGGAGACTACACAACTAACCGACAACCTGCCATGCATAACAGGCCGGGACAGGCCAATGGATATCAGAGGGTCCCTAATGAGCGACCTCAGTTTGACCGAGGTATGGGCCCCCAGCAACAGTCCAACCGCCCCTATGCCGGAGATGGCGGAAATAGGAATGGTGGTGCAGTAGCTCGCCGCCGGTACCAATTAAATTGTAATGCTTCGCAAACGAAAGGCAATCGAGACCCCAGTCCAGCCAATACTCATCGTTTAGAGGTGTTTAGTCGTGAACTCGGCATGATCCAAGGCAAACTAGGGTATAGCACTCGGCTGGACGCGAGAACGCTATCGCAACTACCGACGAACCGCAGTATGACGACGATGGACACCTAATGATCAGGAACGTTAACGACATAGACTTACCTGAGATGACGGATGGACTTGTTGAGAGGCATCTGAACGTGAGGGAGTCCCAATAACTACTTTTGCTCAGCACGCAATTAGCAAAATGGAGTTTACCGACGAGTGCAATAGGCGTGATCGATTAGTGTTGCTCTGTGCGCACCTAAGGCTCCTGCGACGCCCTGCCAGTGTTAATTTGCTTCAGATTGAGTGTGGCATGACAACCAGTGAAGACGTAGAAGTAGACCACTTAATTTCGAAGCCGTGCACGCTCCAACAGGATTGTATCAGTAGTTCTGCTCAAGACCTGGACGAGCAAGTGGCTCTAGCGATGGCTGAATGCTTGAAACCTCTGAGGAAACTTCCGAAACGGACTCTCAGGAGGTCCTCGACAAGGGAAGAGAATCGACCGGAGAAAGTCCCGAACAATTAGACGGGGAAGTGGTGAATAGCGAGGATGAATCGGAGCCTCCCGAAAGATGGCCCGACCCTCTTCACCCGGCCTAAACCACAGCCTAGGTCACCCTGCAGGCATGAAGAAAATCTGTACTATCTTACTACTACTTTAGCTTTCCACTTACGCTACGCTCTCGCCATTCAGCGACACTAATTCGCGACTAGGTGCGTTTGTAAACCGGCAAGTAGGCCTTGTCATTGAACCACAGGGTTTGGTGATCACGTCCGACCAGACTACGCATTTGCCAGTGGTACTGCAGCTATCACTTCGACATTGGGAACGCAAATCAGATCCCTTTGTGAGCGATTTCTGTCCGCCGCATGAAGCCAACGGGTCTTGTCCCGCCGATTGCTGCAGAAAAGCGAATTTTACGGAGTATCCACAGCTGCACAAGACCCTAAGCACTCTGGAACGTGAGCTAGACGACGCTTACCATGGCGTGCTGGACACTAACTATTACTCGCTACTAGCACATTTTTTGTGTGGCAAATGAGCAATTGTGCAATCTCACCAACAACCGCAGGGAAAAGCGTTTTGCAAGCTTAATTGCCGCCGCTGCTGGCGCCGTTTCCGGTTTTTGGGCCTAGGAATGGCCTTCGCTAACGGAGTCCGTATCAATAACGTCCGCCAGCAGGTAACCGTTTTCGAAAAATTTATGCGCGAGACGCACAATATCTCTTTCAGGAATGCCAAGGCAATAAAACAACTGACCCGAGCTAACGAAGATATCTACGCGTTCTTACATCATAGCATGCAAGAGGTGGTCTCCATGATTGAACAGGTTCTTTGTGCTGATCAGAAAGATATTACCCTCGTACACCACCAGCTAATCGACCACATTCTTCGAGCCAATATGCGCTCGTCGGAACAGGCCATTATGGAGTCCATGCTGAGCGGCGAACTATCTCCTGCTGTAATAGATGTCGTTATTCGCTATGGACCCACGCCACGCATCGCTAAGACTATCCTTACGCGAAAAGCCAGCTTAGCCTACCAATTTGGCCGCGTTATGCCTGTGAGTGTGGACCTGGCAGCATTTCGCTTTGGGTTCATTTTGCAGTTACCACTACCTAAACGCAGCGATGTCCGACCTTTTTTTGGGTAGTGTTGTGCGGCGGCCGCTTGAGCCCCGGCCGGCCGGCCGGCCGCACAGCGGCCTGGCGGCCGAACGGCCGGCCGGCCGAGGTTGAGCTGGGCCGGCGGCCGCGGCCGGCCGCTCAGCCGCGGGCGCACCGGCCGCCGACCGTAATTCATGGAATGCATTGAAATGACAATATTTGCGGCCGGGCGGCCGGCCGTTTTCTCAACATTATGATTGTGATGTGAGCTTTATATGTTTCGTAAATATAAACACGCGAAAACTGTCCGGAACGTGTTGTTCTTGTAATTTCCATAAGTTGAAGTCTGTAAAACTTTTAACATGTCGGCCGCCGCCCGGCCGCTCGCCGGCCGGCCGGACAATTTGTGCGGCCGGCTATCGGCCGGGCGGCCGAGCTCGAAACCGGCCGCTGCACAACACTACTTTTGGGTCTACAACACTGGCTGGAACGCTCCTGACACGCTTACGCAGCTGAGACTACCACTTCCGCAATACGCCGCCAGATTAGGCTATATCCGCTTTGAATCCTTGAATTTAGGAGCATGCAAACAGAGGCCCGGAATTGCTTTTTGCGAACCACGCGCGCAGTTAACCGACCACAGCACCAACTGCTTAGAATGGATTATCGCTGGTGAACTGTGCTTGAGTCCATCAAACACGCATGTAGCAATCGAACGCTTATCGGTCCACTCGCCAATGACACCGCCGTGCACACAACTATTCAAGGTGTTCTGGTTAGAACTAGTGAACCTGAAGTTATACTGACTAATCGTAGGCAACTCGCACACGTAACGCTAGGCAAGGCTATAAAGGTTCCGCCTAACGGAATTTTATGGTTTCCCCACGGAAATTACACACAACTGGTTATAAGATCAATAGTGCTGACTAGCATGTTGAAACCTGAGAAAATCACAATCAAATTCGGACCGAATACTACCGTTGACCGGCTTTCCGGCCTCAAATTAAGACCTTTGACTGGAGCTCGCTCGATGATGCCAAGGCAACAAACTTACAAGTGGCTCAGATAGCTAAGGAACAAGTACAAAAGGTAGTTAACTTTCCCGCCTTGGAGTACACTGGACTGTCGCCTTACTTTATCGTTACGATTATCGTCAGTGTAATTAGTCTGATCTACTGCACGACTAAGTGTAAGGTCTCGCCTAAGTACGGGTACTATATACCCCGATGGCTCCCTTGCCGCGGAAGGTTAATTAGATCTGAAAATAAGCCCAGGAAAGCAATACGATGGATTAGAGCGGATAAGCGAGGCCCGAGCGCCCCACCAGAGGAGGGCGCCACACCTAGTACCGCCAGAATTTCGCCGACCGAGGTTTCGATTATACCTTCGGGAACGCCGCGCGTGTCCGTTGTATCCAATCGTGCTCCGCGTCGCTCCAACAGACTATGGACACCACGTGCCTCATCTGAAGAGGAACTTGTTTTTATAGAGGACGATGAATTATTTGCTGCCCCCACTCGTGACTTACGTAGTGGACCCCGTCAGGGTATGTTCACCATGAAATACCATGAATGCCGGAAATACAGTGAAGCACCATGAATGGCGGCAATACACCATTTACTCATCAACGCAACCATGCTCGGTACCCCAGTCACGACACTTGTAGACACAGGAGCCGACGTTTCAATTATGTCCCAAGCCCTAGCCGCACGCTTAGGCCTAGTCCCCCGCGACAGAAACACTACCCGAATAGTATCTGCCACGCAACAGGAACTGACAATTAGCGGAGTGGTCAAAGCACCAATCACTATAGGGTCGCAAAGCACTCCATGCGACTTCCAAGTAACTACGGATACCCAGTATAAATGCATCCTGGGCACCGACTTCAAGGCTTTACTACCATATGTGGCTATCAATTTCAAGGACCGTTGCCTGGATTTATCGAATGGGACTGAGAACTGTTCGGCACCTTTCGCCGATCAAGGAGAATATCGACCGCCAGTCATGAATGTAGTATCTAGAAAATATACCCGAGTTCTGCCGAACACAGAACTATTCATTAATGCAATTCCTGAGATTACGCAACCGCCCATCGGCCAAGCCTTGTCTGTACCAGACCCCTTCATTAGGGACATCGCCATAGCTCACGCCATAGTGCTCACTGGTCAGCGCCTGATTCCAGTAGCAATGATGAATTTTGGGAATCTACCCGTTGCCATACATGCAGGACAAACAATAGGAGACATTGAGATGCTCGATGACAATGAGCTCGAGCTCTTATACGACAGCAACAAGCGTCTGCTCTAGCGTCAAGCAATGCAACCGTATAGGAGTTACACGCAACACTGTAGTACAAGTCATAAACGGCCAAAAGAAGGCGATCGACACGGAAATATCCATACAGGTATTAAGCAAAATCGATTTTGGACAAACTGCACTCAAAACCCTATGAACTGAAACAATTAAAGACAACTATTCCCGAAAATGCTGGCATATTCATCGTACACCCGTTCGACCTAGGTAGGTGTGGTGTACGTCAGCACAGGATAGTTACTGGGGACGCTAAGCCCATCAAACAAGTGCCTTATCGCCTGGAACATTCACTACGCGAACCCTTGAGAGAGGAATTAAACAACATGGTTGAAGCTGGCCTTATAACACCATCAGATTCACCTTGGGGTTCCCCCATCGTATATGTCACCAAGAGTGATGGCACCCTACGTTTGTGCGTAGACTTTCGCAAACTTAATGTAGTCGCCGAGCGCGACCTATACCCGTTGCCCCGCATAGACGACATTCTGGGTTGCCTCGGAACACTGAATTCATGTCTACTTTGGATCTTAACAACGGGTTTTGGCAATTAGAATTAGATCCTGAGACCAAGAAGAAAACCTCCGTTGTCACTGTCCACGGACAGTATGAATACAACGTTCTACCCTTCCTATTAAACTCTTCCCCAGGCGCCTTCCAAAGGTGCATGTCGATCATCTTAAAGGGTTTAGAATGGGAACGATGCATCATTTACATAGACGACATACTAGTTTTCTCGGCCACGTTCGAACAACATTTAGCAGATCTCATCGCTATTTTTGATAGGTTCCGTAAGGCCAATCTTAAGCTGAAACCCTCCAGATGCCAATTTGGACAGAAACAATTAAAATACCTCGGGCATATTATTAGCTCTGAAGGAGTTAAACCTGATCTCGAGAAAACAGCCGCCATAGATAACTACAAAAGACCTGAGACACTCAAACAACTGCAAACCTTCTTAGGACTCGTGTGCTACTACCAAAATTTATACCACATTATTCCGAAATTTGTGAGCCACTGAACGCCCGCCGTCGTAAGGACAACGAATTTAAATGGACACCGCAATGCGAGGAAGCCTTCGGAAAGTTACGCAAGGCATTGCTACAAGAACCGCTATTCATCTATCCGGACTTCTCCAAGCCCTTCATACTTCACACGGACGCTTCAGGATACGCTCTAGGAGCCTTTCTTTCGCAAAAGACCGATTAAAGAACATTGCCCATCGCCTACGCAAGCAAATCATTGGTGGACTACCAACGCCGATATCCCGCTATTCAAATCGAAGCCCGGCCACTCAGATGGGCCGCTATACATTTTAGGCATTACTTGCTTGGACACGAATTTCATGTCGAGACTGACCATAAACCGCTTAAGGCATTATTTGAAAGGCCTCTGCGAAAATCACGCCTAGCCCAATGGCGTAATGAGTTACTCATGGAATTCGGTGGTTCCAATATTGAATATCGACCAGGTAAGGGTAATGCCAACGCAGACGGACTTCCACGCGACCCCCGACATGACGTAGAATTTTCCGACTCCGCAGACGAAGCCGAATATGGCGAACAAGAACATACTCGGATGGTTGCTGTAGCTGTAAAAGGACAGGATCGTGGCAAGGACAAAGCTCCTGCCCGACTACCGCGGAGACTTCCCACTGAAGATGCTTGGAAACAACTTACACGACAGCTAATGGAACTTCCCTCGGACGCTCCCGTTACCCTACCGCCCGAGTATGTTCGAGAACGCTTCTACCGTATGTTCGGAGGTCCAGGTTACGATCCTCTACCGGACCTAACGCGTTTTATTTTCTGCAGAGACGTGGACGACCCGTGGTCCGAAGAAGTCGAGGTGCCCTGGAGGCGCTCGACCGTTCCCGGACCACCGACTGGACCGGCCCCAGCCCAGGAACCCGCTGGTGAGCCAACTCCTGGACCTTAATCGGCCCCTGATGCCTTCGTTAGGCCTACGCTACCGCAGGAACCCCCGACTGCTCCGACACCGCCCGCCCCTGGCGCGGCAAGCGAAAGCTCAACCCGTTACACTGCTGGTACGCCCGACCCCACTAGACCCCGGAAATTACCGACGACTGCTAGAAAAAGATATGGTGGTTTACCAGAAGTCGAAGAATTCGACACCTTAATTAGGGTCGCTTATGCATGCGGACCGCTAGTACGATTACAACGCCCTGAACAGGTGTATGACACTGGTGAACACATATACGTACCGCACTTTCAACAGTATGAGGGACGGAATCTCCTGAATTATTTACCCTACATCCAACGTAGAGACAAACAATTTGGACCCATATGGTGGTACCTACATACTCGACAGTCGCCCGCTGACGAAAAGGCAGCGACTGCCCTCAAATTAGAAGCCCATCACTACCGTCTCTGCCGCGACACTGCCATCCTTTACTTACACCCTATCATGCGGAACGACCACCGACCTAAACTGTGTGTGCTCAGACTACTCATATGACAAATACTCAAACGCGAACATAACACTTTATTCGGTGGACACCCCGGTAGAGATCGTCTGCTGAGTAAGCTTAAGCAATTATACTATTGGGAGACCATGGGTAAGGACGTAGATGAATATGTAAAACGATGTGTGCTCTGCCAGCGATCACGGAATTTACCACAAAGTGTCCGAGCCGCGATTGGAGACAACCCGCTGGCTAGTGCCCCTATGCACCGCATGTTCGTTGACATATTAGACACTCGGGTTTTGTCCCGAAAAGGGAATCGGTATGTTATTGCTTTCATTGACCAGTTTACCAAATTAGTTATTGCCGCCGCATTGCCTGACCAGACAGCGTTTCAACCGTACCTTACTATTTCTCTTAAGGGTAGCTCTGCCCAAGAGTGACCATACAACGGGGGACGAAGTCCTTTCCTACTGCGTTATGTCCTACAATTCAGCAGTACACGCTTCAACGCACTACCCACCTTTCATGCTTATGCACAGATTCCAACCCCGAGTACCGGGTGGGATCGAAACACAAACTGATTGGGGACGCTATCCCGGAGCAGAAGCTTACCGTGCAAATGTACAACGATGGTTAGCCACGATCAGAGATAGAGCCTATCGCTCTATGCAGTCTCCTAGGGAATACAGGAAACGCTATTACAATCGCAAGATTAAGGTTCCAGATTACCGAGTTAACGACCATGTATGGGTTTACCGATATTATACCACACCAGGACTATCACGCAGACTGGAACGTAGATGTGTGGACCGTACCAAATTACCAAAATGATGTTGCCCTACATTTGTGTCAAGCTCCCTGGACAGCCCAATGGCTCTGACCACGTAGTCCATATAAATCGCACGAAACCATGCTACAGACCACTAAGTAGTTTCCCTGACATGGCCGATTTACTGATCATACCTCCCGCGTACACTGAAGCCGCACTACAGGAACCAGGAGAAACCATTCTCGCCGAAAAATACTTTGCCAGGGAACTACAGGCTGCTGATCCGGAGGCAGTTGACAGACTGCGCCAAGAAATAGATGGCGCGTCTGACACAACTAGTGTTGAGATCGAAGAACCTAACTTAGAATACACGCAAGCTCACGCAGACATACACCGCGTGATAGTAGAACAGTTGGCCATTCAGGCCCCAACCCAAGGTTCACCTGGAGCTCTGCAACAGAACAGGTTACCGATTTGTGACCCCCATAGAACTCCTGACACCGAATGGTCCGCTATCTCGCAGGAACTAGCTACCCAAGACCCTGCTAAGTTGCCGTACGCGCTTGATAAACCTCCAGGCACATTCTCTCGGGAATACGGACGACATACTGCCCCACTAACCCTTCGGGAACAAGAAAGAGCTGTCAGAACTGAGGAACCAACTAGACTTTTAGTTCTGCCACGCTCAGGCAATGGTCGCTCGCTACGACCATTTAACGCCAACGACGTAGGCGTCATCGAACTACTCGCCTCGCAAGATCCAGATGAGTCCTCGCCCCATACTCCCGAAAAAGCTGTCTCTCCAACTTCGGCAGTGGAACATGCCGTCCAAACCTCGCCGCTGACGCCTGCCCAACGCCGTGCCGCCATACCTACACAAACTTACCGCAGTCCCCATACACAACGCCTGATCACTGACCCGGACAGACCGCTGGTACCGTACCACCTCTATGGTGAACCTATTGCATTGCACGAACAGCTATACCCTAAACCTCGCAGTGCATACTCCGCCCCACCTACCCCGCTCCCGCACACACCGCTAATGCCACTAGGATTCGAGACCGAGGAATATACCCCAGACGAATGGATTACACCGTACTCGACACCCCCTAGACCACCGCCCACGCAATCCGCCCCAGTTTATAGTCAGCCACCTTTAGAACCCGCTCAGACACGAAAACCTGTACCTAAACCACGACGGAGACCAGCCCAAACCACCTCACCGACAAGTGAACCGATATCATCTGTAAGTTCCGAGAACACATCACCCGAAACTGTGGATTCCCCAACACCACCACATAGGTGGGAAATTCCACCCTTTTTATCGCCCCTAGCGAAATGTGGAACTGCGGCCCCGCTGCCCGAAACATTTGAGTCCCAGCCCCCACCCCACCGATGGATAACCCCTGTCGCATTATCACCCCTAGCAGAACAAGAAACCGGTAGCCCATATGTTTCTTCCTTCGGTCGCTGGACCACTAGGAGACAAAACCAACAAGCGGAATGGGAATGGGCATTAGACGAAAGGAAAAGGATCAAAGAGGAAGAGGCCCGTGTCCGAGGAGATCTTCAGGATGCGACTGAGTTAATGGATTATCTGTCAGGACCTATAGTACAATACCCTCCATGGGAAGCCCAAATAGCAGCAGATGCAATAGTAGGAGAATTTGTTGAAAGTTTGGCTAGGAGACGCGAGACACTTGGACAAGACACGAGTAAACAACGCCAACCCTCCGGGTCTTCGGAAGGCGGTAGATCGAAACGATCTCGAAAACAAGCCGCACCCGCGGCCAGTGAGACAACCTCAACCATAGGCGAGTCAACCAAGGGCTCCTCTAGTCGGGGGAGGAAGAAGGTGCCGCCGCGCAGCGCACCCTCCGCCATAAAAGGGACTCTAGCCCCGACCCGCACGTGCCAAAGCTCACGCTCGAACCCCAGCTAAAGCTCAACCACACGTTAGTTGGGAAGACTGGGAGGATGAAATACCCTTAGATGAACTTTTACCGGGACCTAGTCGAAGACCCCGCTTTGAGCTTGACTATTCTACCGAGGAAAGCGAGGGATCTCAGGAGATGGGACCTTCTATTGAGGAGAGGACCGAACCTCCTCAACCCACCCGACGACAACCACATCGTCAGGCTAGGGACCGCCGTCTAGTATATGAAGACTACATACCACACGGAGCTGAAGCTCGGGTGGTAATACCGCGCATGCCCCCCGAGAGCCTGCACATCAACCCCCAGCCCCAGCTCGACGAACAGTACCTCTCGCCCAACCGACCAGACACCTCTACCCTGTTATGGCAATGGATCCCCCATCTAGGAGTGCCCGTTATCGACACGAGATCTTCGAACCTTTCAGGGACATATTTGACGAACAGGACATCGAGGACATGTTAGCCGCGCATCCTGACTTGGAACCGGACAGAGACAACGGACAGCGGCAATTACGACCTGAAGACCTGGGACTGGAGGCCGTCCGACCTCCCAGACAACCGCCTCGAGGAAGACGGTTATAACGCTGACACCGCCTCAAAACGTCTCTCCTGAGAACTCGAGCTCCCGCACCAAACGTCCTTCAAGAACCACCACTAATGGCGACGAATATCATTGCAGGAATCATCGACCGACAAATCCAAGAAATGGAACAAATTTTGCAACCATGCATGCCATTTTACACCATCAACTACGCCGCCCCCATCGAAACGTTTCTTTCAAAAGGCACGGGTTGGCCCGAATTATCAAACATGGCTCCGTTGGGGCAAACAATCAAACAGTACCCAATCGAATATGCTTCAACGGAGCAAAAGTACCAGCTCCTCGTCATCTATCTATTCGACGAGGAGCAAGCAAGACAGGATATATCCGATCTCAAAATGGGAGCTCGAGACATTAAAGCCATCTCCCGAAGAAACAAATCAAAATTTCTCGTTCCCGAAACAACGGAGCGCCTTCGCCCTGCCCTCCAGCATCTCATGCGAACGGTGCTCCTCGAAAAGTTCAAAATCCCGATATTTCGGAACCTCCTTCTTCCCACCGGCCATGCTCAAC
>JASANE010004216.1:0-12977 GCA_030248225.1 Trileptium ribeirensis | reverse complement strand
AAGAGCGATCCTACAATTGGCAAACAAACGGACAAGCCAACTATTCTTTATCCGCAACATCCATGGAACGAGTTCCCAACCATCGAACAACCATAACAACACAACTAGGTGGAAGAGGTGACGAGCCGTCTGGGCGTCTGCTTCCTCTCCCAGTCTTAACTGACCAAGAGGTGCGAATATGAAGGGAGAAGGAACCAGTGTCAGTCGTCCGGGGGCATTAAAACCTTCGAAATTCACGCCTTTTGACAATGGTCAATAAGACGGGAAAAGAAGTATATACGTAACAAACTCGAATACGAAGTAGTTGACGATGAACCAAAGAACTGATTGACAAAGAATCTGAGTATAAAGAACCAACCGATTACAATAAACAATCCACAAACAAAGCGGTGCAAACTCACGCAACCGGTGCAACCGTTAACAATACATTCAAAGAATTGAAACCGGTGCAAAACAAAATACAACCGATGTGACAAACGGTGTGACGGAAAACAACGATCGGTATATAAAAAACCGATAACGACAAAGGTCAAAGAATTAACCCAGGAACGAAACGGTTCAATCGGAGTAACAAAATTGTATAAGCAATCGTGCAACAAAGATTAACCGAAAGAATTCAGGACTAATAACTGATGCGGCGTACCTGAAATCCAAAAAGAACCGATACGCAAAGCAAGATCGGAACAAATCAACGACGACCCAACCAACGGCGATTCAAACAAATGACAATTGGCCTATAGTTAGGAATCGATTGAATTACAACGTGTAAAACGATGCTATTATAATCTACAAAGAATGTCGATCAATAATGAAACCGATTCCTAACGCAACAACGTTGAGGCCCGTATACTCAAAGAAATTCCAGTGGCCTCAAAACGAATTATCGAATTATGAAAATCGACAGAGACGATTTTATAGAAATACCAAAGAATGGTGTTTACGAAAGTGACAAACCGAAAGAAATCGGTTCGAACCGAAGAACTGCTATAACCCGAAATTCCAAAGCATTGATAAAAAATGTATTATTTTGTTGTATATTTGTCTAATCATATTTTCCATGTTTTCAGGAATTTTATTTTTTATTTGGGAGAACCCCACAAGTCCGAAGAAACACCCTCAATGACAAAGAATGCAGAGTAAATCGGGAAGCTTTGTGAAAGAAGAAATTAAACTGAGATGGTTTGAACTGAAACAATCGGGACGGAAACAGGGCTGGATAATAGAAGAAAATATATTGGGATTAGGAATGCGTCAGTGGTAGACACGCAATATGGACGAAGTTGGTAAATGGTGACGGAAAGAAAAGAAAAAGGGAAGGTAATCGACAGGAATATAAACAGATGTTGGCGCAGGCCTGAGAGGCAAAGTTAATGACTTCGGTCCGTGGTGTGTAGGGGTTCATTACTTTAAACGTCCCCCGTTAGCCTTTCAGAAACGCTTCTTCATCTTGTTCGGAAAATAAGAAGGGTCAGGTAAAACAAACCAGGATGAAAGCAAGTACGGCGTGAGCTCAAGAGGCGAAGTTAAGGACTTCTGTCCGTGGTGTGCAGGGGTTCACCACTTTAAACGTTTCCCGTTAGCCTCTTGAGAGCACTCCCATATTACGTTTAGGACAAAAAGAATAGCATCAGCGGTAGATACTCGTCTAACAACCGGAGATGTCGGGCGTCTGCTAGGCTAGAAAGGGGGATCCCGGTACCAAACCTCTCCAATCCCCTAAAAATTCCCCAAAAACCAGGGTTTCCACTATTTTGTTTATTAAACTTCCCTATTTTACTACTTATCCTAAGTTCTTAATTTAGTGTTTTTGTTGTTTTCGTTCCAAATTATGAATTTGCATAATCTTCATTTGTTTATTATTTTACCTAACATACAGCTAGCTTTCGTCTTTTTCAGTTGGGGCGTTTTGTTTATTCGCTAAAACGGTTTAAATTTGGTATCAGCTTAATAATAGCAAGCGTAAAACAATTATGCTGTCTCTGCTACATGCATAACTGGGTTTAGATTTTATTACGTTAGCTTTATGGTAGATAACGACCGAATATTCTGTATTCGGCCGAATACCGAACAGTTGACTGGCCGCTGTTAGTTGAAAAATAGAGTCAAAATCTGCTCACTAGATATACTAATTTTATGGCCGGAGTCCTGATAATGATGCTGCAAACCGCTAAATACGTCCAACATGTTGCAACTTTGGCAAGACAAGATGCGTTTGAGACTCATCAATTCAGTTCGCAGCCGGATCGAATGTTCTGATCACCACAATTATGTTCTTCATCAGCCGTGCACTGTCTCGCTGCCATAATAGTTGCGAAATTAATACTTTGGGGTCTAAATGCAGCTGGATTTGTTCGTTTTCTTTGGCACATCGTGAATGTTTCAGAAGTGAATCACAAATGGTGCCACTCTTCATAATTCCGGCAATCAATTAAAAAAATCAATAAAAAACAAAATTATAACTTCAACCTAACAAACGAGAGCACAAAGCAAAAAAATTCATCGAACAAAAACTATCGCTGACTCAGCAACACAACACAAAACGACTTGTTGCATGGTGTACGTACATACAGTGGTGGATTTATAGAGTTATAGATTTATAGATTTCTCATCATACATAGGTGTTGCGAACAACTATTCGGTATTCGGCCGAATATTCTGTATTCGCTGAAATTATGTATTCGGTCGTTCCCTACTTTATGGTTTTTATTTTAATTCGAAATTGATCACATACATAGCTATTACCTTATGGTAGCTTAGTTTAGTTGTCAAGGTTATACTTTAATGACCGTTCATGTGATTGCATGGAGCTTTACGAATCGATTTTTGATTGTTATGGGTCGTTATTTTATGAAATACGAGGAGCGTAAAGAATTTCGTTGGAATTAATGCTGTTTACAACTTGTATATTTGGTTTATGGATTCTTGAATTTTGGTTAAAGAACTAATCTACTTGGTTCAGAGACGTCACAGATAAGTATCAGAGATAGCAGACAACAAACGGAGATAGATTGGTTTCATCAAGTGGTAATTTTGTGAAATTACATTGTAGCAGGATTTATGTTTGATGTATACGCTACGCTAAGTCCTCTGTATCCGTGAACTCATTGAAAAACATTAAAACCTCGTGGACCCGAAAACCATTGAAAAAGATTGAAAATGCACGAAATACTCGAGCTAGTCTTTATATTACCAAACAATCTTATCCAGTGTGCCGAAAAACCTATATATAAAACAATCTTCATACCATTTACGCAATACATAACCAAGATATTTGCTATATATATCATATTTTTCATTTAAACCAAGCGCGTAGGAGCATGAAGACAAAGGGGTTCCAAAAACGACCTGCTGAAAAGTTGAGTAGGGGTGTGATTCGAACCTATTGAATCCGCTTTTGTATCCATAAACATGCGGACCAACTAAGCTATCATTGTCCGACATGAGCAAATATAAAGCTGCTATTTTCCACAATAGCCAAGGCAGACTATTTCTGGCTATCGGTTATTTGACCTTAACCCCATTGAAAACACCCGATGTGCATAAAATATTCACACTGGACAGCAGATAAGCAAACCATCATATTCAGCGTGCCGAAAAATTATATAGGCCACTATTTAAGCCCTGCAACCAATAAATACCTAAATAAATGAAAACTCACTACATTTTAGAAATCTGGTTGGTCGACCGTTAAAACCCTTGAAACCATATGAAAATGTATAATCTAGTTAAGATTGACTTTAAATAGCAAAAAAACCATTGTATTCAGCGTGGTTGACAACTTAATAGATACTCGTAAGGTAAAACTTGCTAACATGCTGAAATTTGAAAATTCACTGTTTCTGGCAAAGGGTCGACGAGCCATATGCCAGAAATATTCAGCACTGCGTGGTTTAATTGAGTGAAAATTAGTACCATTACACTTGCCTCGTCGAGCTGCGTTGAGTGATATTCCGAAATTCGGAATGTAACTTTTCGATTTTTAACTCACCTTCATGTCGAATCAAAAAATCGAAAAAATTCTGAAAATGGCTATAATGAGTATCATTGAACTCACCTCGTCGAGCTGAGTCCAAATATACCAAAAAATTTTGCTGGACGGTTTCATGATTCCCCTCCCTGCTTCAGCAGTGCCAAACAAACAGTACACTCGCCACAGTTTCTAATGTAAAAGTACCGCCCTCACGCTTGACACGATGATTTTTGAAGTCCCATGTAGCAAACCATTAAAGTAGATTCGGTAATGTCAGATTGTTAAACTAGAGATCGTTGTCAAACTCCGATGCCACTCATTATTTCCTTGGGCAAAAGTAGATTTTGTATATAGTCCCTATCTGCTATAATCTGTTATCAGTGCAAATAAAATCTTCAAAACATAGGAAGTCCGATTGAGCAGTGCCGATTTTTATAACTACGGCTCTTAAATGGAGTATCTTATTTTCTATAGATTGAGATTGTGGTAGCGAGTATCGAACGACGTAAGCAATTGCTTCTTGAGAATAACCAAAAACGAATTAGTTGGTGGAACCCAAAAGTAATGCTAATCTACGTCTCCTTAGCCTATGCTTACGAAGTCTGTAAAACGTTTTCGGTATATATACAGTAGTGAGCTCGCGAACTGTACTCATGCGATGGGGCTGACGTCTTTCTCTGAGTACATCGAGTCTTAAACTCTTCGAGCACATTTTGCTAGCTAATTATGTATTAGACTTAATAAGTGCTATTACCCTTGAGGGGGAAATTCCAAAGGATTAATTAATAATTTAAACGTGTTATGCGCATGCGGTGATACGTGCGAAAACTCTAGCAGGCCAACTCAGCGTTATGCCCATGAGAGGACGCTGAATCTCACTTTGCCAGGTTAAGAGAGCCAACTCAAATATAAGCACGGTACGATCGTTGGATATAATTGGAGTAATGTTGCGCGCTTATATTGAGTGACAGTTTAATTATCGGGCATCGTTTTATTTTGTTGTGAAACAACATTGATATCAAAATAATTGCTTTATAATAAACATTATTACTTGTGTCGTGTTTTAATATCGGACATGGAGGGGAATAGACTCATTAAGTTGTAGAGGTTCGCCATTGAATCAAGGTAACTTGGCAGTAGAAGTGTTTGGCGCCGAGCGGTGCACAAAAATGTATCGAAGTGGAGCTTACGGTTAACCATCTTTATTTGTCAACTAAGACTCATTTAGCCCCACCGGTATTTGATTGGCAACAAATAAGAATTCGCATTTTTTCGGTGACAAACCACCAATAGGTACCGATAGCTGATATAAGTAGCCACCCGCATCAATATCATAAAACTAATATAGGAACTTAACAATTGCTGTGATGTTGGGCAGTGATAGCTCAGTTTGGAGAGCGCCTACTTGCGTATTCGAGCGCGGGAGCCCTCAAGTTCGAATACTACCCCAGTCCAAGTTTTGAGCGGCTGTTTTCGCATCCCTTCGTCATGAAGTTCCTATCGCTAGGCCCATATTAACAATTGTTCCTAACACGGAGGTCGTGCGGGAAGGTCGAATACTACTGCCGCCCACCAAACCCAGAAACAAAAACAGAACGAAAATATAAATAATTATATTGAATGTGCATGAAATATATATTATATAAAAAGCCAACGGTAGGCCTTATTTTAAGATGGGAGATGTCGAATATAGCAGCTTTACAACTGCTGTGATGTCATCAGGGATAGCTCAGCCGTTAAACCGCGTGCTTGTTGATCCAAAAGTGGGAGGTTGTGGGTTTGAATCTGACACGAGCCCAACCGTTCGGCGGCTGTTTCTCACATTATTTCGTTCGCAAGCTCCTGGGGAGTAAAAAGAATTCCGATTCCTGTTCCGGTTGTGGTTCCGGCAAAAGGCAAAAACCATAGCGGAACCAGAGTTCCGGTTTAAAATTGTCCATATTTTTTGCTTCATCTATGGTCCAAAAAGTTCTAACACAACTAAGTCGGTGTGGTTGTAAACTTTGTAGTCTATATTGGAGTAATGTAACATATCTGCAAAGCAGCCAGAAACTGCGTCCTTGGGAACAAGCTGTATGTATACAAACTGTGCGAGCAGTATCACAGTTTGTCTCATGTATAGCATTCTGATCAGAAAACGATCTAACTCCGGGGAACTGCTTGCCCAACGCTAGCCTGAACAATGTCTCTGGTCATCGATCAGAAAATTATACCATGCCTTTTTATAGTCTGTTAAAACCATATAAATCAATAATTTCAAGTTTCCTACAGAACAACATTGCCGAACTTATGTGTAGTAAAGGGAAGCTACTGGAGACGGAAGAAAATTGTCTATTCTCCATGCGTTACAAGAACATTCAGTTTGCGCCAGCCTGTACAGTGGAAGGCATTTTTCCGCGCCATATGAAAACTGATCTTATAACAGAGAGAAACAGATATATATAATTGCTTTATAACTGCTGTGAAGACGGGCAGTGGTATATTATTTGGTTATAGCGCCTGCCTGTGGATCCAATAGCGCCAGAACGCGGGTTCGAATCCCACTCCTACCCAACTTTTCAGCCGGCCGTTTTTCAAACCCTTTGTTTTCAAGCTCCTACAGTTAGGCCTAAATAAACCAGGGTGTCCTCGCCCTTGAAATAATCGACACCCCTTGAATTGGAAAGATATATACTTTTGAAACCCCTTGAATTTGACTAAAACCCTTGAATTTGGGTGTGAATGCAGCTCAATGTGTATGTTTTTGTTTGATAAAAAACTTCAAAAAGTTGCAAAAAAATTTCGGCGCTTCGCGCAGGTTTACTAATCAGTTCGTCTTTTTAGTTTCAATTTGCCACAAAATTTGATTGTAAAATTTATATCCACATTGCCTGCCTATCTCGACTAGTGATTATGAAAACCCACACAACGGTATGCATTCATACCACAGACTGTCCGCTGTGCTATCAAACATTCGAAAAATAATATTACTTAATCTACTAATTGAAGCAAGAAAACTTGGCAGGACAACGTGATTACGTCAATATGATGTATACTAGTCGGTAGTGGAACTACATATGTGAGCAGAGCTTGGGTTGTGGCATTACGAATGTACTCAATTTTATGTTCTTGTAACTACATTGCATAGGGCTTTATCATTGGTAAAAATATTATATTTGAATTCTTCGACCCAAAAAACCTATAGTGGTTTGATCGAAACGATTCTATTTCAATAAATAACACAAATATTGCAAAATTCTCTATATTAGCTGCATAAGCTCAACTAATTAGCTATTTACTAATTAACAACTCAAAATTTTTTAATCCAAAATATCAGTTGCACACTTTGACATGATAGGCTTTCAAACAAAAAAAGTTTTTTAAAATCGGTTCAGTGGTTCTTGAGATCCGTCGGACCGAACGAACGAACGAATCCGTCGACGGACATCGACCTTTTTACTCCCAGACAGGAAATAAAAACGCTTCGCTCGGCTTCGCCTTGCTCCGCTCAATAACCACCTTCTCCTGACAGGTTTTGTTTGATTTCAGGTGCTATAATAGCTCCTGGTATTAACATAATTTAACGACCCTTGAATTTAGATCCAAATTACCGTTTAAAACCCTTGAATCTGACAGCGGCGAGGCGGCGGACAACCCGTAAATATATAACTTGAAGGTTGTACGAGAATTTCGAACTCTACGACCGTCTTGCTGAACCCAGGCTCATAGCTACACTCCTCACCCCACATTTCTGGTTAATGGTTAAAAGCTTAAGGGTTGCTAATCGCTAATCCGATTATAAAATATAATATACGATATATATGTATATTTAATATATATATTTATATTGTATATATAATATATATATTTATACATTGTCACATAAAAATAAGCCCGATGGCAGGCTTTAATGGAAGACGGAGGATGTCGAATATAGCTGCTTTATAACTGCTGTGAAAACTGGCAGAGATTGCTTAGTTGGTTAAAGCACCTCCTTGAAGATCCAACAGCGGGAGGTCGTGTGTTCGAATCCCAACCCTGCCCAACTGTTTAGCTTCTCCTTCTCAAATACTTTTGTCTTGAAGAAGCTCATACCGCTACGCTAGAATAAAAAATATGTAACCACTATTAATGATTATCGAGCATAACAACTTTTGCACTGTTGCCAAGTCAGGCAGGGATAGCTCCTTCGGTAGAGCGTCTGCATGCGGATATATATGAAGGTCGTGGTTTCCCACCCAGCCCGACTTATCAGGCGGTAGTAGTGCACGTCAATCCTTAAAGCACTTTTTACTAGGTCAAATGAAAAATTGGGTGCAAAACAAGGGTTTGGGCGCAACTAACTGGATTGTAGCTGGAGTGATATTTGCTGCGACAGATAGCTGTTTTAAAAACGAAGCTATTTTAACTAGAGTTGTGTTTTAGGTGTCCAAGCTTTTGAACTCTGTGCATAGTATCGTATAATACACATAAACTCGTTTGTTTCGCGCAGCTTATTTCATGATATATATACATATGAATTCTGAGTGGTGTGAGTGAAACGAACGAAGTGAAGAATTCTTACTAGCTAGATACTGGTGAACTTTAACAATGTCCGTTAGGGGGTTTATAAGGTGACACGCATAACTGATTTTGGCTGGGCGAATTGACTCACGTTATACTTCTCTAAATGCTTGAAATCTGTGCTGTTTAGTTAGGCGCGAAACCCGATTCTAACATTTTCCATCGAAAAAAGCGCGTTCGCTAAGGAAAATAACGATATTTGTTATATCCCAAAATCGATTACAAATCTTAGTCAGCGCGGGTTTGTTTTGTACAGCTGTTAGCTTCTGTGTAGCCATAAGGTCCCAAGGCTACGCAGAAGTTAACAGCTGTACAAAACAAACCCGCATTGACTCAGGTTGGAAATTGGAAACGCCCAACCGGCGGTGTAAAAAAGACTTGGTTGCGAAGGCTGCATGAAGACATCAACAAACCCCTGGTGAAGCGAAACTTCACAGGAAATGGAAAGAAGAATGGTTGCCCTTTATGATGCCTATGGCTGAAGATCGTGTGACATTTTCAACCATTGTCAAATATTTGTGCTCCGATCGATGTCACTGGATGGCAATGGATCGTTATCTGGCTGGCTGGCTAGCTTCTGCACGACTACGTAATGCTCTGCAGTCCTTCGGATGAGGGATTTGTGTCAAAACGAGTTTCTAAATGAGTTCGTGAGACCCAAAATCCACGAAAACGGGATAAGTAAGTTGGTGTTATTGGTGGCTCAAAAATCAGGCTGCAGGGTTGTATTAAAACAGGTATTTAACTGGGCCCATGGTACAAAGAATATACGAAACGGCAATATCTCCACAACCGTTTAAATTATTTGTTAGTCATCTGTCTTGTTTTGTAGAGCAATTTAATCTCTATGTTCTTGCACAACGTATATAAGCGGGTATATCTTTTCAGCTATCATAGCAATATGTTTGAAATTGCGGACATTTTATAAATTTATGCTCAGTGTAGCCTGTGTAAGACTCGCACTAGTCGGTAGTGGAACTACATTTGTGAGCGGAGCTCGGGCTGTGGCATTACGAATGTACTCAATTTTATGTTCTTCAAATAACTACATTGCATAGGGCTTTATCATTGTTAAAAATATTATATTTGAATTCTTCGACCCAAAAAACCCTGTAATGGTTTGATCGAAACGATTCTATTTCAATAAATAACACAGATATTGCAAAATTCTGTATTTTAGCGGCATAAGCTTAATTAGCTAATTACTAATTAACCACTCAAAATTTTTTAATCCCAAATATCAGGTGCACACTCTGACATGATAGGCTTTCAAACAAAAAAAAGTTTTTTTAAAATCGGTTCAGTGGTTCTTGAGATCCATCGGACTGAACGAACGAACGAACGGATGGACATCGACCTTTTTACTCCCAGACAGAAAATAAAAACGCCTCGCTCGGCTTCGCCGAGCTCCGCTCAAAAATTAGATACAAATGCAACACTCAGAATTCAGCACACTGGAGATAAGACAAGCTACAAGTTTATTGTGAACAGTAATTGTAGCTTTACTTTGGCCTCCAACGCTTGTTAGGCGAATATTTTTGATGTCAACATGAAATGCTTGGCGGGTAAGGGTTAACACAACCACTGAACTCGAAAATCTGAGGGGGGCCTCTCCAGCGCGAACAGCCTGATACACTAATTGGTTCCAATTTAGACATTGGAAGGAAGTTCTCGATGTGATATCGCCAAAAGACAGTTGTACTAGCACCAGCAGATTGCCTGACTTGGTTCAGGAGGTTAGTAATCACAAATATGCCGTTCTGCTCTAGCTAGTATACTTATATAAATAATACTTGTAGTATTCTAACATTTTATATATAGGGTTTCGTATGCAACCAACATTTAACGCTTGCTCATGATTATAAAATTTTGTAGCGCGTGATAATGAACAAACATTTTGTTTTCTAAAACTCATTTGTAATTGCAGAGGCGACCTTATTGTATATGGGGCTAGTTAGATATATTACGCAACAACTTTATTTAATATTTTCAACAATTTTACATTCGACATGATCAATCCGGAATAATACAATGCCCGAGTGTTCAGCGAAGTCCACTGTTATAAACTTTATTCCTATTCTCGAAGGTATGTATTATGTATAATAGGTTTTCGATGTTATTGACATATCCGTTTAACGGTATGCTACTGTGTGTGCTACATGGGTTTGTCATATCCGTAAGAGTATGATTCTGTGTTCTGACATCTGGATATATCCGGATATGGTCTGCCAAATCCCAAAATGTTTCGAAATTATAAAAAGCGGTGCTAGCGGAGCTTTCATTGCAGGACCTAACTTTATTTTTCTAGTGCCTCAAACTTAACTTTTGACCGATATTTTTACCCACGATTTTGTTAGGGTATAAACATAGTGTCTTTCGCTAATTTAACATATATAAACTAGGGGAGGAAAACAGTAGGAAGTTTGTATTTGTTTCATATGTTATACCCTAACAAAATCTGTGGTAAAAATTTCGGCAAAAGGTGAGTTTCAGGCCCACCCCGCCAAACTACCGGCCCGATTCGTGCCGAAGGCTGCGCCGAAGGCCCGCTTTTTCGCTGGTTTCAATAAATTTTTGGGCTTTGGCAAACACATATCAAATACATTGACAATTTCGATTCCTTCACATAATCCGCCGTGCCGAATATAGCCCCACATTCATAGACAGTCACATGCTTGAGCCATTTAAAGATTTTTCTTCAATCAACTTGCGTATAACCGCCTAAAAGTTAAATGCCACCCATGATAGATACATACCTTCGAGAATAGAAATAAAGTTTATAACAGTGAGACTTTGTTAAACACTGGGCATTGTATTATTCACGAATTGATCATAACGAATGTAAAAATTGTTGAAAATATTAAATAAAGTTGTAGCGTAACACATGTATCTAGCCCCATATATAATAAGGTCGCCTCTGCAATTACAAACGAGTTTTAAAAAAAGATAATGTTTGTTCATTATCACGCGCTACTAAATTTTATATAATGAGCAAGCATTAAATGTTAATAGCAAAACCCTATATAAAATGCTTAAGAATACATATTATTATATACATATACTAGCTAGAGCAGAACGGCATATTTGTGATTACTAACCTCCTGAACCAAGTCAGGCAATCTGCTGGTGCTAGTACAACTGTCTCCTGGCAATCTTACATCGAGAACTACCTTACAAAGTTTAAATGGAACCAATTAGTGTTCAGGCTGCTCACGCTGCATAGGGCCCCCACGAATTTTCGAGTCTTAACCAGCTCCCATCACACATTTTATGTTGACATCAAAAATATTCACTTAACAAGCGTGAGTTGCCAAAGTAAAGCTATAATTACTGTTCACAATAAACTAACAACTTGTCTTGTCGCCAGGGTGCTGAATTCTGAGTGTTGCATTTGTATCTAATTTTTGAAGCTGAGCTCGGCGAAGCCGAGCGAAGCGTTTTTATTTTCTGTCTGGGAGTAAAAAGGTCGATGTCCATCCGTTCGTTCGTTCGTTCAGTCCGATGGATCTCAAGAACCACTGAACCGATTTTAAAAAAACTTTTTTTTGTTTGAAAGCCTATCATGTCAGAGTGTGCACCTGATATTTGGGATTAAAAAATTTTGAGTGGTTAATTAGTAATTAGCTAATTAAGCTTATGCCGCTAAAATACAGAATTTTGCAATATCTGTGTTATTTATTGAAATAGAATCGTTTCGATCAAACCATTACAGGGTTTTTTGGGTCGAAGAATTCAAATATAATATTTTTAACAATGATAAAGCCCTATGCAATGTAGTTATTTGAAGAACATAAAATTGAGTACATTCGTAATGCCACAGCCCGAGCTCCGCTCACAAATGTAGTTCCACTACCGACTAGTGCGAGTCTTACACAGGCTACACTGAGCATAAATTTATAAAATGTCCGCAATTTCAAACATATTGCTATGATAGCTTGGAAAGATATACCCGCTTATATACGTTGTGCAAGAACATAGAGATTAAATTGCTCTACAAAACAAGACAGATGACTAACAACCAATTTAAACCGTTGTGGAGATATTGCCGTTTCGTATATTCTTTTGTACCATGGGCCCAGTTAAATACCTGTTTGAATACAACCCTGCAGCCTGATTTTTTGAGCCACCAATAACACCAACTTACTTATCCCGTTTTCGTGGATTTTGAATCTCACGAACTCATTTAGAAACTCGTTTCGACAGGTACCCCTCATCCGAAGGACTGCAGAGCATTACGTAGTCGTGCAGAAGCTAGCCAGCCAGCCAGATAACGATCCATTGCCATCCAGTGACATCGATCGGAGCACAAATATTTGACAATGGTTGAAAATGTCACACGATCTTCAGCCATAGGCATCATAAAGGGCAACCATTCTTCTTTCCATTTCCTGTGAAGTTTCGCTTCACCAGGGGTTTGGTTGATGTCTCCATGCAGCTTTCAGCAATACGTAAACGAACCAAGTAC
>JASANE010004215.1:0-15250 GCA_030248225.1 Trileptium ribeirensis | reverse complement strand
TCGTAACCCCCTTCCCCTCCACCCTGACGATATCCTCTCCACCTGCCGCCGACCGTCTACCCACCCCCAAATCAGACGGAATTAGAGACCTATGATATAAAATACATATTGTAGGTGTCGACATGGTGGGTAGGGAAGGCGTTACACCCCTACCTGTCGGACCCCGCCAAGCCGTATTTACCACGCGAAGACTCCACGGTACGAGCTTGAGTTTGTCAAATATTGTACAATACACAAACTAGGTTGGGCGTTAAAGACTTAATCAAAAATTAGTCAGCCGCTTAATTAAGTTTAGTAAAACATTCTGTTCTTAGTAGTCCAAACATTTGTTACAACCGTGTTGATTCGAGCAAAAATTAACCAATTTTACGCGGTATTTAAAAGTTAGATATTGCTACATATTACCATTTCAAGCTCAGGTAATAAGCGGTACGTGGTTTAAGGCAATAAAAATATATTGTTGTCAAAATGCGATGTTCGGCATTTTACAAGGAATGTGCAAAATTACCAAGAGCAAAGCTTAAGCTAAGGAATACTCATCGTGTAAAGCGCGATACTTTCTTGTGGTTGGTTCGAATATTTATGGATAAAATTAAATTCATTAACAACTTGGACTTACCAACAGTGCATTACGAAAATTTGGTAGAATTGTATGACACCCTGTACTCACGTACTGTAAATTAACCGATGATGTAGTCGTTTTTCGGCTCAAGGATTACAAAGTATAGCCAACTAGTTTCTCCGGGAGATTTGCTACCCCGACGTTTTTGGTGTTATCTACTATTCCCTCAACATTCGCTGGATAGGGGCATTGACAGTCCTATGGTTTCATTTGAGGGTAATTAGTCCTCCAAGAGAACGTTAGGGGTCATCGATGCCACCGACAAAGCTGAGGAGATAATAGTCGTTAACTCTTCCAAAAAACATTGAGTGCGGGCAGCAAGTACCCGAGAAAACATTGGATACCTCCTGTTAACCTTGCGGTTGCAGGCCGAAAACAGATTACATCATTGAATGAAGTAAGTACATAAGTATAACTGCGTGTCATGCTGTTGTAAAAATTGTTTTTTGCGAAAACTTAGTTTACTATTATCGCATAAAACAGTATATAACGCAGCTAAGTTTCGCCCCCTGTTATTTGGATTGCAATATTACACTTGACATTAGAAGTTTAAGTGTCCACGGTTCGTCAGCATAAGAACGTAGATGATGTAATAGGTATAAAGGAGCGCGGAGGAAGTTTGGATGCGCAGCAAGGGAAGTGTAAGGTCATAGTTGGGTAATCAAATATTTTACCATGACTCCCCAATTTTTTCCTTTTCCGAACTTTAGCTTTAAAGAAGAGGTTTAGTGGTGCGAAGCCTCAGGAAGGATTGTACATACGGCTTATATAGAGGACCCACTCTACCATTAAGATGCATAATTGCGAAACTTAACAACACGGTGACACCATAATATTGAAAAGGGTCAAGCGTAGCCGCACAGTTTCTTCAGACAGCGGTTGCGGAAACATAAAATTAGTTCGTCTGGTCATTCATAAGTCATCACTGCATTGATGCATTTTCGCAACTTTTCACTGGACGCGTAATAGATTCAGGTTAAGAACAAATATTCTTTTTGCGCTGCTCCAATGATTTTAGGTCAAAAACCAGACAAAACGGACTAAATTTTTTATTTTTGGTTATTTGTACATTTCAGGTTATAAAAATAATACGTATCATTATCTTTGTCTTGGAAAGGGGCCAGTGCACATCTCATAGCTTAAAAGTGTATATAACTCTATACCGTGACCGATGTTTTCGTAGTAATGTAGCAGCTACTATCCGCAGCGCTTATCAGGTAAATTTTTAATTTGTCGTAAACATTTCAGAAAAAAGCGGAACGCAAAAATGTCTTTGATAATCTATCCAAAGTATATCCGGCTATAAAAACAATCGGCAAGCAAAAAGGCGAACGGCAAAAAGGGTCAGGGTTGTTCAAAGTACTTTAAGCCATGAGCGATATCATGGAAACTTTTAGTATGTGGAAATGCTTAATGCGCTACTAATCGCGGAAATCATTGTTAAATTTCATTCGGTGCTCTTACGATTAAAATAACTGCAAATAATTAACCGTCATTTTAAATTGACAGAGCAGTAGGAGGGCACGCAAGGGGCATATGTCAGTTTAAACTAACAGAGGGTTAAACGTACCGGTTCCGTTTTCTTAGGTTCTAATTCATGACCGAATTTCACAGGTCGAATTTACCCCTAAACTCGCATGGCAAGTCGATCGCCTTTTTTAAACAATTCGACGACAACGTGTAATGCTAAAATTTAGAGACATGTAGGTATAAAGCTGAACTTATCTATAATTACCACGTTGATGGGTTGATATTATCATTATCCTAGGTTATCCCGCGTATGACACGACTTATGACGCAAAGCCTGAGAATGGTCGAAAACTACTTCACATGTCTTATGACTGTGACAAAGCCAGACAAAACACTTTCGGAAATATTTTATTGATGAAATTTCTTTAAATACATAAATAAAGGAAACTAAAACCGAAAAATAATAGTGAAATAAACCGTAACCACGCGCGCAAAAATTACAATTATTGTTCTCGCAGCTATCATTTCCATGGTAACGCTGTGCATGATACATCTTTCTCACACACGGGCAACTGTTTGTTAACAGAAATCATTCGAGTGGTATTGTAATAAATATGTACTTTTAGTATTTTGAGAACATATAGTGAACGTACACTATTGCAAGGGCGCATACACAGGGCGTACATGGACAGTAGGCGTGGGCCAAATGCAGTATCTGTGCCCCTAATAATAAACAGAAAAGTGAAGTTCACGGTCATGTGTGAATGGTGTGTTTAAGTTGTACCCCCCTAGCAGATTCAATGCTCCTCCGTGCAACAGTTTTGAATTCTGGAGGTGGAAGGATGCGAAGTTAGAATTTAATTTTTGCACTTGCTATAAAAATTACTTTGACTTTGTGACATGGTAAAAGAGATAATGCTACACTAAAAGTACCTAACCTTACTTTTTGAGTAGATAAATCCCCGCGATCTGCGCCCATGTACAATAATTCTAGTGTATTTTCAGCATATGGAATCACGTAAGACACACAGTTTTTATATAATTACTCAATGAAAAACTATATTTCAGTCCACTGTGATTTGCTTGTACCCTGGCGTAAAACTCAAATAGCACAAGTAACCCAGCTTTGCGTATACTAAGTACTAGATTCCTATAGCCTGCTAAACTTGACACGTTTGGATTATAAATTATATCTCGTAAAGTAAGTCACAAAAGTTGTACACGACTGCACTGATATTCAGCCAACGGGACGCCCACAATTTTGCTAAGGGAGGGGCCCGGCAAATATACAAACCGATACGTACCATTTGAATGCTCCGAATGTTTTCAAAGCCTTCAGACGGAAGTTGTGTTAATTTTCACGTTTTTTTACGCGAAAGTATAAAATTTTTAGCAAGAGTGTCATTGGTACCCCTAGCGCTGAATCTAACGCAGGAGCCCGAGCTTCTTAGCCCCTCCCCTGGGTGCGCCCCTGGATTTAAACTATGTCAAGTCCACTGTAGCAGTGGGGGAAGCTTGTTATCAGTATATAGAGCAAATATTTGATGTTCGAATGTAAGCCTAGGCTAAACTTTGGTTTAGCCTTGTGCTTGAAGAGCAAAAAAATTTATAGGATCAATGTGAGGACAAATTGAAATGGTACGGTAGGAAGAACCGATATGATCGTGATATTTTAGGTCGAATTAATAATATTCACCGCAGCTATAATATATAATTATATATCGGCTACGAGTTAAACTGTCGGGCAACTAAGTAATCATGCTTCTTTTTGCAACTAGCACCAAAAAAATTGGAATATATTAACTACCATTTGCGATTTTACTTAACACCATATCAGCCATTATGTTGAGACTTGTACTTCGAACTGTCTGCAAGGTTTAACAAAATTCAGGTCCAGTTTGGACCATATTCCATCCGCATTTCTAACAGATTGAGATCGTCCAAAAATTTCAAAGAATTACTAAATGAAATGTCGTCCACTATACAACTCATCGCTCTATTATGGTTGTCGTTTGTCTCTCAATATTTTAACCAATATGACATATAACACTGTTATGATTTTCTATAACGATAATCAATGAACTTCCTAAATTTATATCTAAACGCAAGTTGACGCCTGATGAATTTGACGAAGCCAGGGCTCGCCCGAAACAATTACAGCCAAAATAAATTCTGTCAAATTGCGCTAAATTCAAGTTCCCTATTTTTTTAGTAAACACCATAATTCCGCCCGTCAGATCAAGTGTGAGTTTGATAAAATAACCTGCTTGTTTTATCCGTTCTCTTCAACAAACAAAATTGGCCAAAAATAAATACGAGATAATTTAATAATAATAGCCTGTATCATACATGGGCGATTCCCGAAGTAACAGGAGGGATAGCGGGTGCTTCGGCCTTCCCACGAGAATCACCCGGTAGACAGGAAGGGGGTGAGAGAAGAGGGACATAAATTTTCGAAATTGTTTGGGACCCAAAATACTTCTCAATTTTGCCAATTTTCCTCTGATTGTTGCCTTTTTTATAAGATTTTGGCTTTTTTTCCGGATTTTTGCCTATTTTCACACTAACTTTTGCAAAATTTTCAGCACGTTTTCGAAGCTGGGGGAGGTATTTAGGTGGCGGTATGCGGAGCTTCGGAAAGGATCGGGATATCTCTCAGGGGAAGGGGCACCTCAAGGGACAATATCCCTCTCCCCTTCTTATGAGCATGTATATGGCTTCTATATATAAGTCATTGAGTCACTGTTTGAAAATGAAACCACTAAACATTTAGCATATGTTTTATTCAAAATTCTGAATGCTACGCGCTGAGTTAAGGAGATAGAAACATAGTATATTAAAAACTACACGCTACATGGACGTCAAATCAGTAATGTTACACTTTAACTCCAGAAAACGTCTTACCGTTGCCCGGTACTGAAGTTGATATACAATATACACAATAACTGATTCTTATATGTTTTTTAGTATTTGGCTTTGCATTTACACACTAAATAACTTCTGAACAGAGTTGTTTTATCATTTGCAGGGTCTTATAATTTCCTATATTTATTTCAACTACAACACAAATACGGTGTTAATGTCAAGAAAATATGACAGAATTACTGTTCGCTGGAATAATTAGTCAAATCTCCGTATTAATTTTGATCAATCTATTATTAAAAACATATTAGACTAAATTTCGATGAAAAATTCAACATTTACAAAATTCTTTTAACTTCTTTGTGTAACTACGTTGCACAGTTGTCATGAATGTTAGCAAAAGATTTCGCAAAATTAAGACATATATTCTTTTGCACGAGATATTGAATTTTTTATATATAAGTTTTCTAAGGTACTTGTCTTACTATTCATTGTCTTACCAGGTAGTTAGTGTAACTATTATAAGCTAAAATATAACGCATAATTTTCACAATAATATACAAATCACGAAACCTCAACACTGAATCCGAACGGTACAACAATTAAAATAATCAGAAATTGGGGGCGGAGTGCTAAATGATAAAATAATAAAAAATGCTAAATATTTCCGATCTACATTTGCGCTATTTTTGAATCCAAGGAAGCTTATCTAAATCAACATTTCCGCCACATAGAATGACTGCAACCTTCCGTATTGAACCACTTAGTTGTTGGAATGTATCTTGATACAACGCAGCAACGCCCACAGCTGAACTTGGTTCAATTACAACCTAGAATATGAACACGACAATGCAAACCAATATATTCGCATGCGTTTTTAAAAATCGATTATAAAAATTCCTGAATTTTGATACATCAATTAAGCATTATATAACAACTTATTTAACTATGCCAGTAACATGCGATGCATCAAAGATGGGACACTTGGTCACAGAAGTTACACTGAGCGTTTGAAAAGAGACAGAATTCCATTAGGTACAGATCTGACATTCGAATAAAATCGTTCTTTAACCATCGGGTTTAGTCTTGGTAAAAGCAACTATTAAAACTTTACCTGTGCTGCGAAGCTTTTCTGTCAAACACAAACACTAACTGCAAACTACAAGTAGTATCGCTGCAAATTTCTTAAAATAAACTATTCTATGAATGAAAATGTTCACTTAGCGCCTACAAACAGCACAATATATATTAAGAAACCATAGTGATACTGTCAACTCGTTCATTCAGGAACTAATTCGTGCATCGTGTGATGTTTCCCAAATTTAAGCCTTTTACTCGGTTTCAAAACGGGTTGTTCTTTCCAACTTGAGTACATAAACCACTGAGCTGTTTATGCGCCGCTGTTCAATTACTTATAGACCCTCTCAAAGCGAGCTAATAACAACTGATATGGAAACATATGCCACACGACAAAATCAGTTAACACAATATTTAACAGTGTACGTTTGGAACATTTGGCCCCAATCGTCATGAAAGGATAAGGTACATGTTTCCAAATTCTATAAATTTGTTGCTTGGTTAATATAGTTTTAAGGGTAACGAAGCAAAACATATGTAGTATGCACTACACACGTGTCTCGCCCCGTTCGTAAGCTGAACAATAAGTCGAAAATTAGACATACAGTCCGCTTTAGATTCATTTTGAAAAATATGTCTTGTTAAGTAAGCATGCCAGAGCAATATATGTAATAATTACCAACAATGCTCAATTCCGTGTTGCATTCCGGCCTAAACACATGTATCGGTGATTTGTACTGCAAACACAACTAATCAGGCGATACATAAAAATTGTATACAGAAGCTTCATCGAACATTTTCCTAAACACAAAAATAGATGAATAGGATTGAACATGCTTTAGGATGAACACGTAACTTCTGATTACATAAGTTCACAAATATTAACGAGCAAAACTATAGAAGCATAGATCCCAATATAAGCTTCAGGTTGAACATATGACACCAAAATTGTAGAAATCCTACGGTCCGTGCTAAGCACCGAGTATGAAACAGTGATAAAATAATTTCATTTGTAACAAGAATGATTTACGCTACCCATTTGTGTTTTCGCCTTCAATGTGCTCGGCCACATCTGAGATGTCTGAGATGTGGCCAGTAGCAAGGTTGGTTGGCAATGGGACTACAGCGTCAAGATTTGTAGAGTGTGAATACTGAAATATGGCTTAAAATGACTCTGCACAGGTGGACAGAAAGTGCACATAATTGTTACAGTCTGGCGGCAGTGAAAAAATAAAATACGTTCATACAACAGGCATTACAGCTCCTTACCAGAGTTTAACAAAAGCCCATTATAGATAATAATATGGTCAAAATATAGCAAAACTTTTATTGTGTACAAAGTTTGCCCATTCACTACCTTTAAACGTTCATAGACTGTCTTCATTGCGGCAACAATTTCACGGTCTGTCTACAAAGAAAAAAATGTCACGCTTGTATAGATAGCAGGAAATGAGATAAAGGCCTTGAATATCATTCATATGTTCGGTGTTATGTGATACCCGTGAATGGCGATACCACATCCTGCACCAAAATGGAAGTATTAGTACAACTTGATTTTTTGCAATAGCTTCATCTTAACTTTATAACCAATTTACATTGTCTGACGATACAACATTAGTGGCAATAGCTTGTATCTTAACCTGAATGAACCGTGTTGGAGCTGAAGCCTGAAGTGTTGGCAATTTTAAGTAACGGATCTTTGCAGCGGGACTTAGATAATACTAGCGCTATAGAAGGATGATTTTGTCATTAACTACTTCAGTTGCCCAGACAGAAGGAACAAGAAGCCCAGTTTCTATTACTACAAAGCGAGGCATGCGATCTCTACAGAGACTGAAAGCCAAAATGACACATAGTAATTGGGTTCGAAACAAATCAGGGTTGTTACCAAGATACCCATCGCAAGATTCAGGTGGTCTTTCCGGTTATGTCCACCTTAACCCTAAAATAATTGCCAGTTTAGAAAATACTGTCGTAATATAAGTATTATTACACTCACTTAAACCGCCAAGGCCGTTCAGAAAATATATATTACACATATTTATTGCAAATTTCGGAATTATTACTTACCTTTGGTATCGGAAAATTCATCGAACAATCATTACAACTTCATCGAACTCAGTCCAGTGGCGTCAAAATCAGCTGAATACTTTCACTGATTAACGAGATTAAGAGATTAGGCTTAAGCACAGTTTCACACAAATTGTTATAACACGTTAACAGATTTAGGTGATTGTAACCCGTAGTAAGATATTGAAAAATAACAATTCTCACAGTCGATATTTTTCCAGGAATGAACATGGCAGCTCCCAATAGAATATAAAATTATATGTTTATTAATTTTTTCGGAAATTTTCGGTAGCGAGGTAAACCCGAAAAAAGCGGAAAAAAATTGTCATAAATATGATTCTACTTTGACCACCTCGACAAGCTGAGCCGAAAAGTGCCAACATAACATTAGTAGATCCACAAAACTAACAGTTTTGTAGCTGATGAATGTAATCGAAAAGATATCGACTAAAGTGTTTTCAGAGATAAAAGTTGTAATAAATTTATACGTTACATATTAAACATTTGCACTTGTAGTTCTCAAAGCAATTTCGAATCACTTACGCCACATTAAATGTAGATTACATTTAAGAACGTCGGAAAACTCTATGGCCAACGCTCAAAAAACCAAGTATTGGTACAGGTACATTGTCAAAATATATTATATTATCATACATACTCATAGCGTTAAGGAGGGATCATCCCCCTTAGGCTCGAACCGCCCTCCGTCCGTCGCCGATCCCCTCCCTGAGAGGTACCTTGGTCCACCCCTCCCTCCACGCCGTTGCCATAGGGAAAATTTTTGACTAAATTAAGGAAAATGAACACAGATCGGGGGAAAATAGACAAAAATCAGGGAAAATTGACAAAAATCGCGGGAAATTGGCAGATTTTCGAAAAATTCTGAGTCCCAAAATTTTTCAAAAATGTATGTCCCCCCGACGACCGGTTGGCCTCCTGGAGAGAGCCAAGGCCACCCGAAGCACCCGCTATCTGCCTGGAACTTTGGGCTCGCCCACGTATGTATATTATACTCTGCAGTTACCGAATGAGACGATTCGTTAACCTTAGTCTAAGGAGTTAACCCATGATCCGATTCAGCTGATTTTTACTTCTAAAAGCGTAAATGCGGTTTGAATGATATAAAATTGTACATTTATCGAGAAAATTTTGGGTATCGAAGGAACCAAAAAGCTTGAAAAAAAATTTTGTGAAATATGGTCGAAATGAATATTTCCTGATTCCAGGTCTTCGAATAGTACCAAATTTATTGCTGCATCTTCAACATTAACGATTTTCTAGTAGGGTGATTCTGGGATCCAACAATTGTAATCTAATGAATAGAAAAACAATAATCTAATCAGTGTCTAACTATTGAAGATAAAAGTGCATAATTATTCCTCATCGTAAAACCAAGAGAGCAGAAGGGCTGAATTCATTATTAACTTTACTCAAAATATGCATATCCCAAATTAAACCAGCTAGTTTACATTGTCAAGGATTGAATTCGGCAGTTCAGGTGAAACGAAATTAAGATTTTATGACCTTGCAACTCATATTATTTTGTTAATTATCAGAACGAGAACTAAAGCAAAAACTATTTTAAGTCAAATATTCTTCTTACTCAAGGAAAACACACAAGTCTCAGAGAATTAGTAGCATCCACAACTACAGTGTCTCAAATAACTGTTTTACATCACGTTACTCAATGTGTATTTTAACAGTAGTTTAAACGAGGTTTAGCAAAGCTGTTTTACCACTGAGAACACAGTCCGCTCGCATAGTGCCATAACGTTAGGAAAGCATCGTTTGCCCAAAGGCTGTACCCGAAGACCGTCTGCTATCGTGTCCACGTAACCCGTTGGAGAAGTCCAGAGTGGCTCACCTGAAACTGATCAATGAAACCACCATATAGTTTCCGGTTGGATCTTGCAGAATGGTTTTACATATATCGATTGTACGTCACTGTCGCCAATGCCGCTCATTTTAAGCATCTATGCTGGTCTGTCCAAGAACAGAAGTATTTCCAGACGTGGGCAAAGCACTCAGTTTTGAAGGCACAAGAGATAATACGACCCACACTAAGAACCCGTTCATATTGAGTCCAATCAGATCCAATCCAAATCGTGGTCGCATTCCATCTGTTCCGACCTGATCTGATACGACCTAATTGCACACCTACTGTTGTACACTGAGTCTCTGCTGACTGTATTAGCCATAAGGTGCCATTTGATTCGGCTCCGATAAAATTGCCCATGCGCTCAGATCGGATCGGATACAGTGAGAACACACTATATGCAATACAGGTGCAATTTGGATCGGATCAGATGCAACGTGAGCACGCTTTTAAAAGCAGCATAAATTTGCGGTTAGCTTTACAAAGCCACACATTTTAATCGAAATGTGTTCCTGGAGATAGCAATATTTGAATGCAAAAAATGAAAATATAATCAATATATGTTTTAGTTCTCTTAATCATTACGATATTAGCCATTAATCTATGCCAGACACGAAATTGTTCTGAACATGCGAAGTGCGTTTGATTGAGTTAACTATTACAGCAAAGTACAATATGGTTGCGAAAGTTTAAATATGTTCATAGAGGTCGATCTCTTCTTTATTTATAGACTTTTTGCTAGCTACGTTTTGAATAATGCCATATAATTTAACTAATCCATCACACAAGACTGTTATATTGGTCGTTTCTGAATTTTGAATAACTGTTTTTGAAGTTTAAACATTTCGATTCTGCTTATGATGAAAAAATTTAATGTTTCAGCCTGATGAAAATACTTCAATATATCTTTTGCTGATTTTGACGGTGATTAATCAAAGATTTTGTATAAGCCTATACTCGGTCATACTAATGTCTTGCCGATGACACGGTCGTTTCTCTGTCGATTCTGCTTATGATGAAAAAATTTAATGTTTCAGCCTGATGAAAATACTTCAATATACCTTTTGCTGATTTTGACGGTGATTAATCAAAGATTTTGTATAAGCCTAATATTCTCGGTCATACTAATGTCTTGCCGATGACACGGTCGTTTCTCTGTCGATTCTGCTTATGATGAAAAAATTTAATGTTTCAGCCTGATGAAAATACTTCAATATACCTTTTGCTGATTTTGACGGTGATTAATCAAAGATTTTGTATAAGCCTATACTCGGTCATACTAATGTCTTGCCGATGACAATGCCGTTTCTCTGTGGATTCACAAGTACCACTTTATGGTTTCTTGCGGTAATAAATTCCATCCCTTTTTTCTCCACTGGAGAACCATGTGAATAGCAAAACCCTGAACGTTCTAGGCTGCCAATACTTCCTATAGTAACTTGGAAAGTACCCTCTTATATACTTGTGAAAGGGGTGTTGAGCCGAACACCGATCATATAATCAAAAAAGTAACGTATACACATACGTAAAATCTAGTGTAATGATCTTCTAAAAATATATTTAATGAGCTCTTAATGCAGTATATAATGTTAATATTAAAATGCAATTTTTGGAACCCAATCAGTTTGTAACAGATGATACCACGTGCCTTTACAGTATCATTACGGACCTGATCAACTTTTACGTTTGACTAAATTTATGGCTTATCATTTACAATTAGATGGTTCAGAGAAACAATTATGCGGTTGACGATGATTTGTTTTGGCCGCTTGAGACGGTCGGCACCGATCTGTTTAGCAAATGGAATTTGCTGTAACTTACAGCACCGGCAGATCTCTATTACGTTGTTTTTTTGTTAAACAAAACTGAGACCTGAATATTTCATTGTGTCTCACTTAAAAATGATGAAAATAGACAAGCTTATTCTTTCAGAACAATGTGATATAGAAGCGTACCCGGTGAAATTACAAAGTACTATTCACAAGGAAAAAAGTGAATGAACTTCTCAAACCTATACTGATCTGACACATACAAGAATCTCACAGTCTGATTCGATTGCAGCGAGATTTCTCGCACACTAACTATTTGCATACCTAACGCAAAATTTCACTGCGTAATCCGCAATAGCAAGTATTCGTTAAAAGTTCATCTCTGGGGTTAGGTGATATTTAATAAAACCTGGATTCGGATAATACAAAATAGATGATTCCAAAACTTCTATGGATACTATCTCAAACTAGAGTGTGGGTCAACGAACGAGAATGAAGCGAGCGAGCGACGTTTATAGTCACAGATACGTTTGCATGAATCACCTCATCATTTTCGGCGCTCTCGAAAACCTTTATATTCACAGTTTTAACAAATTACATTAGATTTACAACCCATTAAATCATGTATGATTCAAATGGTAAGGGTCCAATGTAATGCAGTAAATATACCAAAAAGGATGCAATGCTGAGAGATATAATCAAACGATTCAAATCATCGTTTCCAGCGATCTCGAAAACTATTACAACAGCCGGTTTATAAAATGGGTCATTTCAGTTATCGCTCAGCCGGAATTTCGTCAATTTTGAAGATACAGATAAAATTTTGGTGCCAATCGATTCAGCTCAATGAGCTGGTTAAGAAAATACCCATCTTACGCACATCCCTGACAAAATTTTTTTCGATTTTTTTGAGTCGACCGTTTTTGAGTCCGAGTGAGTTTGAGTTTGAGTTTGATGAGACAAATCCACTAGGGTATAACTTATTGCAATCTAACTTACCGCTAGAAAGTTATGAGGGTTCAAGTAACTCTGATGGGCCGTACGTTATGACGTTAGAAAAAAACAGCTTAGAGCGGGGGTTCGGGGAGTGGATATTCCGGACAAAAAATTTTTAGGTTCCCAAGGACTACAAAAAATCGAAAAAAATTTTTTTGACACAATGTGGGTAAAATGGGTATTTTCTAAACCAGCTCATCGAGCTGAATCAATTGGTACCAAAATTTTATCTGTAGCTTCAAAATTGACTAAATTCCGGCTGGGGGGATAACCGAAAAGACCCCATAAAATTATAACATCATATGTAAGCCCGCGAAATTATGCATAGTTCAAAGAGGAGGTGTCCCAGGAGATACATTACCATACCAAAAAGTATATCGGTCACAGATACGTTAAAATGAACCAACTCTTTGTTTTCAGCAACTTCGTAAACCTTTATAACCACAGATGCGGCAAATTATAACGTTACATAAAATATCCACGAAATCATGCAAGGCTCAAGGGAACATAGTTCCTGTTTAAAAACAGTATATATATACATCGATCCAGATATGTTCAGCTGAATCAGTTCATCGTGTTCTGCATCACAAAAACCCTTTAAAACAGCAGACACAAAAAATAGCGTTAGACGTAAAATCACTAAATGATGTCTACTTCTGGGGTCCAGGATATAGCATTATGTTGCAATTTGAGAAATTACGTATAGTTCAAAAAGGAAAAGCCCAATGACACCAATAACCACATCAAAAGGGTAAATCGGTGACATATTCATTCAATTCAATCATCTCGTCGTTTTCAGCAACCTCGAAAACCTTTATAATGATCATGTGATGCTTATTAACGATTATCTTAAAATACGATATATAGACTGTTAAAATGAGACTTTTGAGGACTTCATTTTGTGTACCAAGCTCCTTATCCACGAGGCTGCCAAGTAAGTATTGGTCAAGAAAGTTGTTGAAAAGCAAAGAGTTGGTTCATTTTAACGTATCTGTGACCGATATACTTTTTGGTATGGTAATGTATCTCCGGAAACACCTCCTCTTTGAACTATGCATAATTTCGCGGGCTTACATATGATGTTATAATTTTATGGGGTCTTTTCGGTTAGCCCCCCGTAGCCGGAATTTAGTCAATTTTGACGTTACAGATAAAATTTTGATACCAATCGATTCAGCTCGATGAGTTGGTTTAGAAAATACCCATTTTACCCACATTGTGTCAAAAAATTTTTTTCGATTTTTTGTAGTCCTTGGGAACCTAAAAATTTTTTGTCCGGATATCCATTTCTGAACCCCCCCCCCGCTTTAAGCTGTTTTTTTTTAACGCTGATAATGTACGGCCCATCAGAGTTACTTGAACCCTCATAACTTTCTAGAGCGGTAAGTCACAATTGTGATAGAAAATAGATCCCTCGAGTGGATTTGTCTCATCAAACTCAAACTCAAACTCACTCGGACTCAAAAACGGTCGACTCAAAAAAATCGAAAAAAATTTTGTCAGGGATGTGCGTAAGATGGAAATTTGGAAAAACTAGCTCATTAAACTTAATCGTTTGGCACCAAAATTTTATCTGTATCTTCAAAATTGACGAAATTCTTGCTGAGCGATAACTGAAATGACCCATTTTATAAACCGGCTGTTGTAATAGTTTTCGAGATCGCTGGAAACGATGATTTGAATCGTTTGATTATATCTCTCAGCATTGCATCCTTTTTGGTATATTTACTGCATTACATTGGACCCTTACCATTTGAATCATACATGATTTAATGGGTTGTAAATCTAATGTAATTTGTTAAAACTGTGAATATAAAGGTTTTCGAGAGCGCCGAAAATGATGAGGTGATTCATGCAAACGTATCTGTGACTATAAACGTCGCTCGCTCGCTTCATTCTCGTTCGTTGACCCACACTCTAGTTTGAGATAGTATCCATAGAAGTTTTGGAATCATCTATTTTGTATTATCCGAATCCAGGTTTTATTAAATATCACCTAACCCCAGAGATGAACTTTTAACGAATACTTGCTATTGGATTGCGCAGTGGAATTTTGCGTTAGTGTGGAATAGTTAGTGTGCGAGAAATCTCGGCTGCAATCGATAGACTGTGAGATCTTGTATGTGTCAATCAGTATAGGTTTGAGAGTTCATTCACTTTTCCTTGTGAATAGTACTTTGTAATTTCACGGGTACGCTCTATATCACATGTTCTGAAGAATAAGCTTGTCTCTTTCATCATTTTAAGTAAACCAATGAAATATTCAGGTCTCAGTTTTGTTTAACAAAAAAACAACGTAATAGAGATCTGCCGGTGCTGTAAGTTACAGCAAATTCCATTTGCTAAACAGATCGGTGCCGACCGTCTCAAGCGGCCAAAACAAATCATCGTCAACCGCATAATTGTTTCTCTGAACCATCTAATTGTAAATGATAAGCCATAAATTTAGTCAAACGTAAAAGTTGATCAGGTCCGTAAATGCTATACAATACGTAACTGAACGAGTAC